>CM041721.1:600000-810000 GCA_023373845.1 Nibea coibor | reverse complement strand
CTAATTGATTGAGAGTGATGTTGAGCTAGGGTGATCAATTTCACACATTTCTACACATAAATTCAAAATGTACACATACATATGTGAAATATAACAACAACAGTTGTATCTGTAGATCTTAATGATAATCTAATGAGTGCAGAAAAGGAAAAATGATGAGTGTACATGACAGTGTAATCAGGATGAACATGTTAAAAAGAGAGAGCAAATCTAACAGTGCCAGACATTTTCAACTAGACTAACTCCAAATCAGCTGTGATAAATGTGAATATATGAACATCAGTGAACACACACACACACAGTGCTGAGATGTTCAGGCCTAGTCAAGTGTGGCTGTGCTTCAAAGGAAAGTGGAGAGAGAGACAGATGTGCGCTTTGCTATATAAACTTAATCCAGGTCCCGATGGAAGGCATTTTCAGTCAAGGATTGCAAGGATTCTGAATGTTCCTCTGATTTCCTCTCTGGTCCCGTGGATTACCTGGAGCGCAGTATTTCATTCGTCTACCTCTCTGTGCAACGGCAGTCCAACCACCCAGTGTGGGCAGAAGAAACAAGAGCAAATGAACAGGTGAGACGGACACATGCAGAGAGCTTGAGTTTATTTTAGAGACCAGCGACAGAAACGCCTCACAGTGCTCAGTGTACAGTTCTGTGCCCTGTCTCTGTGTGTGGGAGACTGAGCTTTAGGTTCAGATTGATTTTGAAATCCACATTATTATAACATTATGTTATCACATAACATGAAGGACTGTTTGAGTAAAGACTAATGCTTTTGTGACTGTTCTTCCTTAAAGATATGCCATGTGTGATGTTGTATGTATTGAATAGAAATCTTGAGTTAATCAATTAATCATTACTTGACAGGACATTCATTAAACATAACATAACTGCAGTCTAATAAGCAGTCTTGATGTTATTTTAAATCATGACAAAGAAAAGGTTTGTGTGTTTTGGGAGCCCACTGTCTTCACTGACAAATACATCATTCAGAATTGCTCTCTAAACAGATATGAGCAATATCTGATAGCATTTGGTATCAGAGGTGCAGGTGATGTTGATTCACCAAAATGTAAACAAAACATGGAAGTATAGATCATTGACTCTCCCATTATTTATTTCACAAACATTTTTAATTCAGACTCAGACTAGGAGACCAGCTGGGCTGAGTGCACAACCAGGCATTGAGATATGTCTAGCTGGTGCTGTGCTACCTGATGAGGGAGGGGAACAAGCCATAAAAGCAGAGGTCTTAGCAACACAGCATGCTGACTATACCTTTTCTTTTGCGTGTGTCTGCTAATATCTATGCAAGACATCCCCCAGTATGATCCTCAAGCCCATTGGCTGTTATCCTTGGATGGAAACAAGCTTGATCAAAGTTATTCCCTGGGAAATCAAAACACTGAGCTAAAAGAGGCTGAAAAGATGACTTCTAAGCCAGGTGTTACAGTCAGAGAACAGTTCAACCTCCACATCCCAACATGATGCAGATCCATCATTCAGTAACCCTGTTGGTATTCAGCGTGAGTCTGTCACTGTCCAGAGATCAGTGGGTAAGCATTTGCTGTTGCTGTGTATTTTAGTTAGTTATTTAAGCAAGTTTGGGAATTGTATTATGGATGGATTTGTTTTCAAAAACCTGCAATTTTTTTGCTTGTTGAACATTTTCAAGTACCACAAATACCCCCACTACATTTACCTCCAAACCAAACTACAAATTGTCATTCATACAGTGTATTGATTCTGATTTTCAAGGCCCAGTCTAAATCTACCAGCCTTGCAAAATGACTGTTGGACTACAAACCAACTAATGAAGCACTTGTCAACCAGCAGATTATTGCATCTTGCTCCTGCGACTGGCAATTTTCTGCTCGGTTGTCTCATCACTGTGCTCACTGAGGTGGCTTCAAAGTGTCTCTCTCTAATTACTAATCTGAGCTGCCGCAAATAAAAGTTTGTGTCCAACTTTCTAATTACTCATCTGACTTCAATATTGTTACTGTGAGTGAATGACCTGCCTTCACATCATAATGACATAGAAAGCAGAGGCGTGGAAAATGTCGATATGACATTTAATCAATTTGTGCTGTCAAGTGGATCAGAAATCATCCAGTGTCCATTTCATTAGTTCTATTTTAAGTTCCAATAACATAAAAAAACACACACTGATTAAAGACTGCTTACATTAAAGTTTTTCCTTCCTTAAGAAGTAACCTTTGAGATGGCATGAGAACAAATAAAGAATCAGTAAACAGCACTACTTAAGTTGATCTCTTAGAATCCTTATTGAGAACAACATCATATTTATATATATACTTTAAAATAATATGATGATGATTATGGGATGTGGGATGTGGGTATAAGGTAGGAAAGTGGATGGATGTAGGGAAGGAAAGTGAGACAAACAGGGCCAGAAGGAGAAGAGTAGAAGTAGTTTGGCGGGTAGTTAGAGGCATGGTTAGGGGTGGCCTTGCTCTTGAATCTAAATGAACTAATTGATTTTATTTTGCTTGTTTATCTTGTGAGTTTGATGTGTGGTCGTCATAGTGTTTGAATCTTGTAATGCTTGTCATTAAATGTTTCATTAGAGCATATATAGGGAATATTTGGTCTCCTGTTTTTCTGTTAATCAACATATCAGATCACACTAACAAGATCAAGGTTCCATACTGGAGCTCCAACTGGACTTGTTGGAGGTGTCAGAGGGGAGGATGCTGTGTAAACTGCATAGCATCCTGGACAACAATGCCCACCCTGTCCACCAGGTGCTAACCTCGCACAGGAGCACCCACAGCAACAGATGTATATAGTTGTATATTGTATATACCTATGTATTAACATCATTATTTTGTGCATTTAGTTAGTTACTTATTTATCTTATGTTAGTCTAGCTATTTTATCTCTCTCTTGTTTTACTTAACCACTTTGTATCAAACTGTTGCACAGCAGTTTCCCTGGGGATAATTAAAGCCTCTTCAATCTTGAATCAAATTCTGACATACAGAGGCAAATAAGAAAAAATACATAACATTATGAAGGTCACTGCATTATGGGGATTCAAATGTATTTTGAAAATGGAAATTCAAACATCATAAACTTGCCACACTTCCTGATATTGTTGGTGGTATTACACTTATATGATAATCTTCCATTTGTGTAGCAATGCAGTACTCATTTGTGTCAAATGAACCTAGTTTGTTTTTTCCCTCATCCAGTATTGAATAGAACCATTAGCAGAAATATGTTTTAATCCAGATTTTAAAAAAAATACATGTTACCTATACACTGGAACAATAGTTTTCATATTAAATACAGATTTGGTTCACATTTTTACACAGTCTTTTTTTTTTTCTAATTTTAAGATTACCTTCACTGTATATCATCCCACCATGACATAAAACTTCATCAACTTCATCACCATCAAATGACATAAAGCAAACATTGCACTGTTTTAGCAGGTCTTCTGCTACATATTAGAAATGAGAGAACTATGTTGTGTAACACGGAGAAATTATTTGAAAATTATGTGAAAGTGATGTGTTATCATGATGAGTTTGTATTTATGATAGCAAAAACAAATGATTATTCATATATATTTATGGTTTATTTGATGGAGACAGATAAGGTACACATAGACAAATTGAAAACAGCTGTTCCATGAAAGTACCTTTGTTTTGTCTGTTGTTTTGTTTTTGTAGAAGAGCTTTTCTGAGAAGGGAACGTGTCAGATGAGTTCAGAAAATGACATGTCTCTGTGCTAGGGGGTGCAGGGGTACGCTCAGGGTGCCCTCAGCGTGTCATCGAGACACTCTTTAAGGACCGCCCACAAAATCCTGGATTGAAAACTGGTGAAAAAGTGTTTGAACCCCTAACTCATTTCACTAATATATCCTTCAAAGTCTTTTCACATGTTTTCAGCAACTATTTTACAATATATTTAATGTCTTATGGAAGAACTGAATGCATTTTGAAAAAACTGCCTTTACACAGACGTTAAGGACATTACGTTTGAAATCTAGACATGAGAACAGGTTTGTTGCTCCTCTCACAGAAGCGGCAAACTTTATATGATGATCAATGAAGCTTAAA
The DNA here is from genome assembly GCA_023373845.1 of Nibea coibor. Taxonomy (NCBI): domain Eukaryota; kingdom Metazoa; phylum Chordata; class Actinopteri; family Sciaenidae; genus Nibea; species Nibea coibor. The sequence continues at coordinate 805,910 of CM041721.1, read as the reverse complement.
TCTCTGTTGCCATATTTGAAGTCAAAACAATATTTCAAATATGGCAATGATGGTAACTTATTGGCGTTGTCTCCAAGATTTTCATGGTCCGATTGTAAAAACACTGTGGATTTCTTTACAGGCTGGCTGGCCTGGGACCAGCTACTTTAACTGTAGGACATGTGGGAATGTCATTGAATTTACAAACAGCCAAGCAAAGTCAAACGTCAAGCAATTTCTTACTAAACTAGAGGAGTAGTGTTTTCAGTCACACACAAACTTTCTGACAGCAAAAGCACTCTGACACACACACACACTCAAACACACATACAGAGCAAATGAAGTGTAAACGATATTCTCTCCAGACCATCGCTACAAAAATGGAATTTGCACTTTATGAAACTGTCGCCGCACATACATGTGACACACACACACGCACCTCACAGTTCTAAAAGGTGTCATTTGTCTGCTTCAGTAACCAAGCTGAATATTCACCCTGACAGCTCCCAGAAAAGAGACAGAGAGGAGCTATTGTCAAGACAGAAGGAAAGAATGACTGACAGAGAGAAAACAGATCAGCAGTTCAATTTATTTTAGATCACAGAGAAAGACACAGAGAGGACAGGAGAGAGCGATGACGATCGCTGGACTTAGACTATCACCTCCTGGTCATATCAGGAACAACAGGCCTGCTGTATGCGTACGCGCATGTGAGTGTGTCTGTGTGCATGTCTGTTTGTGCTTGTGTGTGAACAAGTACCAGATGCTCTCATTTTCACCTCCAAAGCTGTTAGTGTATTATGATGGTGGTCACGGTGTGTGTGTGTGTGTGTGTGTGTGTGAGTGTGTGGCTTAAATCATTGTAGCTGTTCACCTGTCTAGAGAATTTAAATCAATATATTTTATTAATGAATTAATAATGAATAAAAAGTAATAGTGAAGTGAAAGTAAAGTGAAATCCTTGGTTTAAGGTTAGGAGAAGTTCAGCCTCTGTAGCTGGAGGGCCACTTCACCTCGCCATTATCACTGATTTTGTAGAATGGTGCCTATGATGCAGTCTGGATGCTTTCTACCGCTTTGCACTGTATTTAAAATCAAATCAAATTTTATTTGTATAGCCCAAAGTCACAAAACACATTTTGCCTCAGAGGGCTTTACAATCTGTACAGGGAGTGACACCCTCTGTCCTTAGACCCTCGGTATTTACCAAGGTGAAGTGATTCCCAGCATCTATCTATCTATCTATCTATCTATCTATCTATCTATCTATCTATCTATCTATCTATCTATCTATCTATCTATCTATCTATCTATCTATCTGTCTGTCTGTCTGTCTGTCTGTCTGTCTGTCTGTCTGTCTGTCTATCTATCTATCTATCTATCTATCTATCTATCTATCTATCTATCTATCTATCTATCTATCTATCTATCTATCTGTCTGTCTGTCTCTCTCTCTGTCTGTTTGTATTTCAGACAGAATGATAATCATTGGACAGCCTAACACCATCTAAAGTTAAATGACTTGGAAACAACATCAGTGCCCTCAAACAATACACACACCCAGACATACAGTGCAGCCTTTGTGTGTTGTGTGTGCGTGTGTGTGTGTGTGTGTGTGTGTGTGTGTGTGTGTGCATGTGTGTGTGTGCATGTGTGTGTGTGTGTGCGTGTGCATGTGTGTGTGTGTGTGTGTGTGTGTGTGTGTGACCTGCACTGTTTGCTTGACTGGCTGCATGTTGACTTGACAAGCCTCTTTGTCCTTTTGAATGAAAGCCTGTGGACACACACACATAAGGTGACACAAACACACACGTCCACAGCAGGAGGTGAGAGAGGAGCCTTTTAGCTAATGAGCTTTTTTCATTCCTCATTTACTCTCACACTCTCAGCCTCTGTCACTCTGTCTCCATTACTTCCATTTATTTGTTTTTTTTGGTCCCCTCAGTCTTCAGTAGCCACTGTGATGTTTCTTTGTCCCAGTAAGACCAGAGTCTGGTGCTACCAGGCTGACTGAGCAGCACCAAGCGTTGGTTCTGTAAACACAGTCCCGTTGATCTAAAAAGGACAGGTTACATGACGGGATGGGTCACATGACTTCCATCCTTGCTCTGTAGCCTCTCTCTGATTAGTTTAATGAGCACACACTGAAAGCAGACACTGGACTGAATATAAGCTGCATGTTATGACCTACTCTGAAATGACTGGTCATCTGTGTGACAAGCCACATCATAAATATCTGATGTTAGATGACCTGTGAATCAGTATCTGTTGACACAGACAAGATGAGCTCCAGAGATGAGAAAGTTTTAGTGACAGGGAGTGTAAAAGCAATGGTGTGCAGTCAGGCTCTGCCAAAATCAATACGATTAAAAGTCTTGAGACATACTAACAGCTCCCAGAGGCTCCAGTGTCAAAACTGAGCATTTTACTCTTCGCTATGAGGGGGACAATAGAGCACATGTCATTAAAAACAAAAAGTTATCCTCTTGGATGTGTTTGGAAACAACAGCAGAACAACATGAGGAACACAAAAGCACTTTTACTTTAGCATGCCATATGAAATCAAATGAAATGAATTCAGATGACTAACTTTGAAATTGAGTGAGATGAATTCATCTCTGTCTCTCTGCTAGGGGTGTAGAGGTATGCTCAGGGTGGCATCACAGTGTCATGGAGCCACCCTTTAAGGACCGCCCACAAAATCCTGCATTGAAAGCTGGTGAAAAGCTGTTTGAACCTTTAACTCCACATTTCAGTAATATATCCTTCAAACACAAAAGCACTTTTACTTTAGAATGCCATATAAAATCTTCAGTTAATACTTTTGGCCTAAATGATGGCATTGTCTAAAATGGAAGCAGCTGCTCCATGTAAAACCAAAGGTACCAAAGCGAGTCTCGAAGAAAACTGTTGATAATGAAACCCTTTCAGATGATCCAGAACGCTGCGGCGCACCTGGTTTCAAAACAAGAGCAAAGGTTACATGTTACCCTGCTGTTCATCAAGGTCCTCTGGCTCCCTGTAGCAGCCCACATTAAATACAAATACCTAATGCTTGCCTCTAAAGTAGTCTCCAGTACTGCATCCAGCTACCTGAATGCCCTCATACAGACATATGTTACCTCCTTCGGTGAGCGACGCCTGGCTCTGCCACCCGTACACTCACAGCTATCCAAACGTTTCTCGTCTGTTGTTCCCTATTGGTGGAACATCCTTCCAGTTCCTTCCAGATCAGGGGTGTCCCTCTCTACCTTCTTAAAGCTCCTGAAAAGCTCTTCAGAGAGGACTTGCTCGTCACAGTTCTCATTACTGCACTAACGTGCTAGTTGCACCATCATGTACCATGATTGTTACCCTTTTTGACTTTGAATAGCATCTGCTAAGAAACTAAATGACTAAATGTAAACCTAAGTTTAAGTGTGAATACGCTGTCCAGAGTCCTCTTTTAAAAACAAACTCTTATACTTATACTTCACTGTGTTTCGTGTCTCATTTACTGTGTTTTAATCATTTATATCTTGCTTGTTATTCTGCTGCTCTCAGAGTTTTCTCACAGTACTGTAGGCTTTATTTGACTCAATCTTAGGACTAATAATTGTAGTTAGAATCAGATCCCAGTGAAAAATAATTTACATTCAGAAGATGAATCCAATGAAACATGAAGACTGCACACAGAAGGTGCTGATTTGTGAATGTTTTCTGCCTGATTAAATGTGCCAACTTCTACTGATTTTGTAATAAAGATTTATACAAAAAAACAACAACTAGCTTTTCACAATGCTTTTATTACAGCAACTTCTCTAGTTTTCAGTTCATGTTAGTGCCAGAAAAACAAAGTTGTCCAAACACAGCGAGAATAGTCAGAAGGCAAAAACTTAGGGCAAGTATTGTGATCTAAAATGAGGGAAAATAGTGATAGAAAAGTGAAGATTCAAGACAGATGGGTACAAGCAGATAGTAGATGGAGTGATGGGGGGGTGTTGATAATTGTGTGTCTGACAGTGGGAGAGAGAGAGAAAGAAGAGGTGGAGTTGCTAATAGTGTGTGTGATGTTAGTATTGATCAGTCACACAGACAGAAAAGGTGGGACGTGACACTATGACCTGACACTGTGGCTAATCGAAAACTAATTCCCTGTCTCCATCATCCTCATCATCATCATCATCATCTTCAACATCATCACACACAGTTGTGATCATCCATCATCCAGCAGCTATTATCATCATCATCTTCATCTTCAGGGAAATTTGTAAGAAAATATTAGAATTATAAAAATGTGTTTTTCAGATTTTAAAGGACAGTCATATCTATTAACCAATGGGGGACCTTATAACATTAAAGGAATAATTCAACAATTTTGAAAATATTCTTAGCCAATTTATTTGGCTGGTTACCCTTAGCTTGATTGCTCACTAATGTTATCGCTAGCAAACCACATAAGCCATTATGGATATTCAGATTAGCTGGGATGTGGAAGAAGCAGTACAGCAAACATTGTGGCAGCCAGCGTCACATAACAGCACTCCAGAAAGCTGTGGGTGATGTCACTCAGGCACTGTCTATTCTTTCTACTGTCACTGTTTTCACTTTACTTTTGGGCCAGTTGAGGGAAGACACTTATCATGTTAGTCTGTCTTCTCTTAAAGTACACATGTTCCACATTCTATACTTGACAGTGCAGCCTCTGCAGGGATTGTGTGTGAGGGTGTTCTCCCCTCCCATGTAGAGTTGGTTGGGTCCATATTCTCAATTAGCCTACTGATGTCAGAAATGTCAAACTTGGATCATTTTATAAAAAACAGATCCAGATCAGATTTGAGTCACTTGAGTCAGTATGTCCTGTCTTACACTACTAATAGGATTTTAAAAAAATCTAATTTGAGAGCACTTATATGAGGATGGCAATCTACTGTTTGTGTATTTGAAATGTTGGTGCATCAAATAAAACTTTGCATTTTCCTCTCATATTCTAGAACATTAACTATAAGGCTGTAAGTAGTCTAAGTTTAGCTGGTATTATATTCACCTGAAACACACATGATACATCAACAACACTTAACTTAATTAATTAGGCTATATTAGCCTAGCATAGCTATCCTTATTGTGTTAAATAAGGTGTGGCAAATAAAACCATTATTAATTACAACATATAATGGTGATGTTTTAAATAAAGCATCTATCATCTGCTGGAGACTGGTGAATGACACAACTTATGGTTTTAATGAATATATATGGCCCAGCGTTAGGCAGGTGTAGGTCGGTAAGGATCTGGGTTAATGGAGACTACAGACTCGTTAATCCTGGGTCAGTGAGAGAATCCGGTTGAATGATTCAGATGAATCTACATATACCAAACAGCTGATGTCTGTCTGTCTGTCTGTCTGTCTGTCGTTATCTCTGTGTCTGTCTCCTCTTTGTTTTGTGTCTATCTGTGTGTCTGTGTGTCTGTCTCCATTAACGGGTGGAGAGATGGAGGTGTCTCCTTGGGTCGATGTTTAACAGGGTGACAACTTGTGATGCCCACTTCTATATAAACATCCAATCATAGACCTTATGACTCCAAGCTGACCTCTGACCCCTCTCCACACATTGTGTGTGTCTGCAGCATGTGTGTAGTTTTGTGTGTGTTTGTGTGCAGCATGTGTGTGTGGGACAGAGACAGAGGGAGAGTCTTTGTGCACATGGCAGACTCAGAGCTCTGAGTGATTACACTGTCAATAAATGTGTTTATTTGCCATGGGCGGAGTGGAGCTTTTCTTGGAGATGAAAAGGTGTTTTGAAGCACTTTGTTGTGAGGCGGAGCGCTGACAAATGCTGTAATCAGATCGCTGTCTGAAGAACAATGTGTGGTCAAAATAATGAGCTGAAATCACAGGGTAAAAACCCTCAACACACAATCAATACGACTGACGGCAGTGACAGTGGGAGAAGCAGAGAGATGACGGCCTTCTGCCACCTCACTCTCTATTTCAGTGAGCGAGTCAGTGAGGGAGTGAGTGTGGAGGAGGCTCCTTCAGGCCTCCAGTTAGATCTGTTTCAGTACAAACCAGAGAAGAAGAGAAGCTAAATAAAACCCTGTCTTCAGTGATGTGGAAAGTCAAGCCTCTAATCATTAGCTTGTCTTCTCAGTGTTGGCCTTTACTTCGGTTTTGTTCAACATGATGACATGCAAAGATTAGATGAGTTGAATTATTCAACAAGAAACTTTCCGTCAGCTTTGTGATGCTTTCCCTGTTATGCTGAAGATTCCTGACAACAGACAAACACTGTTATAGTACCTGCTTCAAGCAATGAGCATTATTAAAATTGACAGAATCAACTTTTAAATCATTTCAACTGCATCATTAATATCTAATATTGATTAATATTAGATTAAAGGCTGATCTGACATAACAACTGTGCCCAGAAAATGAAAATACATGAAAAGTTCTGAATCCAGCTACATTTCAAAAGTCAGAGCACAATGCATATGTAACAAGTGAGATGAACTGAACCCAGAGATACCAGAAAAGAGGTTCAGTTAGCAATAAAATAAAGACAATTTTAATCCCAGCTTCAGGATTCATGTTAGCTCACCAGCTCAGGTGTCCAGGAAACATATAACAGAACAAAATCTTTTTTCATTTATGATTTTATTGGATGAGAGAGCTATAGAGGAAACAAGTAAGAGAAGAGGAGAGGACAGAAAAGTCAGAATAGGCTGCCGGTTTAAGCATTCAACCTTTCAGAAATGGGATGAATGCTCCCAGGCTGGTGCTATGAATAGTGAATGAATTTATAATATAAAATGTTTCGTTCATCATCTCTAAAAATGGTCACAGAGGTGGAGTGTAGGTGGAGCTGAGGCAGGCTCAATGAAGCCTGGTTACTGACACCTGTGACGGCACAGTGTCCACACTCTACATAACTTTAAGCCTTAGTATCATTTGAACAGGTGAGTTGTACATAAATTCACCCTCAGTACAGTTGTCATGAATGGGGAAATTAGCTACAGAGACCAAAACTGGTTTTTGTACCAGGCTGTAAACATGTTTATTTCTGCTGTGAAGTTGGAAATTTGAACATGGGGACTTATGGAGATTGACTCACTTCTGCAGCCAGCCTCAAGTGGACGTTTGAGAAATTGCAGTTTCACATTGATCTTACTTCACGGCCATGGAGGTTGCAGCTTGCAGTGGACACACCCCCAGTTTGGAGAAGCAGACAGGGATGTGGGCACAGAAACAAAGACTCAGCATAGTCTCACTTTGTTTGTTTTGCACAATTATGAATCAATTCAATCAAGTTATTCAATCAAAATAAATGAATAAGTTGCCACTCTTTTAAAGTAAAAAATAAAATGTTGACCTACAGGCCTACATGTTTACAGTGGCCTTCATTTACACACATTGTTCCAAGAGGAATAGTGATTCCTTGAGTCTTGTATCCTCTGGATATTCATTATTCAGAGAATAACTTGTGTTAGAGCAGCCAAATACAAGTTATTTTACCATTGGAGAACGGATTTGCCGCCACTTCAGGTTCATCGCTCTACAGTCAAGACATGGTGTTGCAGTAGATAGCTTATATGATGTTAGGCTGTAATTGCCTCTGAAGATGTCTGGGCTTTTCATTACATGGCCAACACCACCTTTCAGTTGGAGATGGATTTAAAGAGAAATGATTTTATTTGAAAGGCTCACCTACACACTGGAGAGTGGGGAAGCTTTTTTTCATGCTCTCAAAGTGCTCCATTCACCAGCCTTATTAGCCACATACACTCTCATTCCAAAATGATACTTGTGGGGGGCCTCTTCATATAATGAGAAGACATGAAAGACTGATGGAGTCAATACTGCTGGAATGTTCATCTTTAACACCCAGGTGGAAAAAATAGAAACCAGGTATATCAGCAGGGATGAAAATAATCACAAAAAAGAAATTAAAAACAGACCCAGACAAAAACATGCAGCATGCAACTTTACCCATGAAGATCCATAATACCCCGATACCCTGATACCCTGGTCCCCATACTACATGCTGGACTTCAACCATTTTAAAGAGAAAAGATGTCCTCAAGTGAAACAAGCTCTGCGCTCAGTATATACAGCAGAGGACATTAAGTGTGTGCATCCCTGAGTCTGTGCGGGTATGTGTGTTATGATATACAGTATAATTACAGACAAGATCTTCTACAGTGGCATACAGTGACACTGAAGTGATATCTTGACATACAGAAAATAGAAACGTGTGTGTGTATGTGTGTATGCGGTGATTATGCAGTCAACACATAAACTTACAACTTTTCCCTCACTTATCTTTACCCTCACCTCTCTGTCCTCCTTTCTGCTTCCTGTTTTCCTTCACTTTACTCCCTCCATGTCCTCCTTGGTCATCAGATCTGTTGTCAGGTTGTCAACAATGTAACATCATTATGACATCATGTGACACACAGTGACAAGAATAAACAGTAGTGCACACAACTACACAAACACAACTTGCCATCCAGTATATCCAGTGTGAAACCTACACTGGACCTCCAGTATGCAGTAATTATAGGCAGTATCTATATCAGAACATTAATTACATACTGACCTGCACAGAACAATAATTATATACAGTTAACATAGAAAGGGTGACATCTCAACACTCCTCTCATGACATCATCAGAGAACTTCTGTGGCTGAATGTTGTGTGTTGGTGTGTGTCCTACAATCCTCACAGAGGATTAAAGGTGGGTCATTTTCTTTATCTGCATTGAATGGATAGTGAGGATGTTTGATCGTTGATCATTTATAAACTCATCCTTACAATCATCTGCTCAGTTGTGTCAAAGGGAAAATTATTGTTTGAAAATGTTAACAATAAAGCACACATTTAACCCCTGTATGCAGGGGCACCACGCATCCCACACAGAAACACTTGACATGAAGAGTTTTACCTCATCACTATGAAAATCAATTATTTTGTCATACAAGATAGTTGTGTCAGGTTATTACTGGACTCTGATCGACTGGTATGTTTTCCTAGAAACATATATCCATATAAATCGACTCGCACTCATGATATGTTCCAGTTCACTGTCTGCCATTACACAGAACACTTCTGGTCTTCATCAGCGTCAGGTAAGTTACAGTGGAAAAATAAAGAGCATCTAAAACAATAACTGGTTTGATGGATAGAAATGTTTATATTAAATCCTTTAGGCAGCAAGCATGCTGCCACTTCAAACAGGGACACTGGGCTCATAAATTATGTGAGAGTGAACAGGTCTCTTTCACTGCTCTACATTTTAACTATTGTACGTGAGCATCTGGGAAGATCAGCTATCATGAACTGCTTTTCTAATGTCTCGATCAACTATCTGAATAAAAGGATGAATACATCTCTCCCTTTACTATGAAAGCACTCTCCATCCTCTGTTATCTGTGTGGATTGAGCACAATTTGCAGGCTTCTGATCATTGTGATCCTTGGATGCCATCTCCTGGCAACCCGACATAAAGACAAGAGTGTTAAATATACCGACTCCAAGACAAACTCAAAACTCAAATAAAATCAAATCAAATTTTATTTGTATAGCCCAAAGTCACAAAACACATTTAGCCTCAGAGGGCTTTACAATCTGTACAGGGAGTGACACCCTCTGTCCTTAGACCCTCGGTTCGAGTGAGGAAAAACTTGCCCACAAAAAAAACCTTTAACAGGGAAAAAATGTGGAAGAAACCTCAGGAAGAGCCACAGAGGAGGGATCCCTCTCCCAGGACGGACAGACGTGCAATGGATGTCACATGTACAGAACAATCAACACAAACATATTGTACAATTACAATGAATTACAATGAATGGTAAGGTGATTGCAGTAGCAGTGGAACACAGATGCACAGCAGCAATAAGTCATTAACCAACAAAGCTGTAGTGGGGATGGTAGCAATAATGACTATATATGGCATGTAATGCTAAATATGGTGGACGTCAGCAGCAGACCACGGCGGCAGCCACGATCCATGAGAAATATAAAACCTAAACAGTTTGTCTTGGAGTATATATATATATATATATATATATATATATATATATATATATATATATATATATATATATATATATATATATATATATATAAATAAATAATGGCTAATAATGGTCTAATATTATGGCCCTCTCGTCAACATACAATTTAAACACCAAAATATTACACCAATGAGAAATAAAGCAGCATATGTATCACAGCTGATTCCTTCTTTTATTTTTATTTAGTTGAATAAGTCTAACAAGGCTTATCTCCATGTTTAGGTCAAAGTTTCAACCACAACTAGATGACTCAACAATCAATGTCAGCTTCTAAACGCTGCTTATCAGACACTGCCAACCTAAGCGTGAAGAAAAACAAACCAGTTTCAATGCTGTTTTTGAGGAGAGGCAGAGATGTCTGAAGGCAGCTAAGAATGTAAGATATGTTATTTCAATATGATTATAAAAATATGCCTAAATATGTATATTTATCTTTTCATTAATATGTCAAGAGATGGAGTGACGAAAGCAAGAGCTGGATGATGCCAAAGTTTCCCATCAGTTTATCATCCACTACATATGTATATTATTATTGTCATTATTGCTACCATATCTCCATTACAGTTTATAGTTAGTTAATGATTTACTGCTGCTGTGCATCTGTGTTTCTCTATCTCTATCACAGGTTCCACTGCTACTGTAATCATTCTACCATTTATTGTAATTCATTGTAATTGTACAATATGTTTGTGTTGATTGCTCTGTACATGTGACATCCATTGCACGTCTGTCCGTCCTGGGAGAGGGATCCCTCCTCTGTGGCTCTTCCTGAGGTTTCTTCCACATTTTTTCCTTTGGATTAAATGTAACCAACTTGTCCAGGAACCACTGATTTATTAGGGGAAAAAAAGCAGGTTTAACAGAAATATAAAGGATGTTCATCGTGTGACGACTAAGACAATACAGATAATAAACTGTTGATCAGTGATCAGGATTTCTTAGTAGATCACATCAAATAAATAAATCTCAAACAGAAGTTTTCAATAGCAAAACAGTTTAGAACTCCAGAAATTATGAAAAATATATAAAAGGATGAATGTACACTTGTTTTTATAGATGTTTTCTTATATTTTTATGCTGTCTGATCTGAACTATTAGTTATATGTTGTGTGTAATGTGTATATTGTGTATAGTGTGTGATTTTACACACACACACACACACACACACACACACACACACACACACACACACACACACACACACACACACACACACACACACACACACACACACACACACACACACACGAGTACACCCCCTTTGAAAAGTAACATTTTATACAATAGATAATTGAAAACAAACAACATTTCCAAGATGTGCACTGGTTATCTTTAATAGAACATCTGTTGAACTTGACTTAAAACAAAGGTTAATAATATAACTCAGATGACATATTTTTCAATTTTAGTCAAATTAGTGTGGTGCAAAAATGAGTACACCCCACAACAAAAACTACTAAATTTAGTACTTTGTATGGCCTCCATTATCTTTAATGACAGCTTCAAGGGCATGGAATGCACAAGTTGGCAACATTTGGCAACATCAATCTTTTTCCATTCTTCTACAATGACCTCTTTCAGAGATTGGATGTTGGATGGAGAGTGATGCTCAACCTGTCACTTTAGAATTCCCCAAAGATGTTCAACTGGGTTCAGATCAGGTGACATACTTGGCCACGGAATCACTCTCACCATGTTCCTTTTCAGAAAGCCAGCAGTGGCTTTAGATGTGTGCTTAGGATTATTGTCGTGTTGGAAAAGGGCACGACGACCAAGGGCAAGAAGTGATGGAAGCATCTTAGTTTTCAGTGTAGAGCAGTACATTTCTGAATTCATGATGCCATCAATGAAATGCAGCTCCCCAACACCAGCAGCACTCATGCAGCCCCACATAAGGACACTACCCCCTCCATGTTTCACCGTGGGCACCATGCACTTTTCTTTGTATTCCTCACCCTTACGACGCCAGACAGTTTTGAAGCCATCGGTTCCAAAAAGATTGATTTTGGTCTCATCACTCCACAGTATAGAGTCCCAGTAGCGCTCACCTTTGTCGGCATGTGCCCTGGCAAACTCCAGACGGGCTTTCTTGTGACTGGGCTTTAGGAGAGGCTTCTTTCGAGGACGACACCCATGCATGCCATTCCTCTGCACTGTACGGCGTATTGTGTCACGAGAAACAGTCACTCCAGTTGCACTTGCTACTTCCCTAGATAATTGCAGGGAACTTGCATGCCGGTTTTCTTCAACCCTTCTCATCAAAAGACGCTCCTGTAACTTCCGTGGTCGACCTGGACGTCTCTGTGCAGTGGTTGCAGTTCCATCTTTCTTAAATTTTTGAATTACTTTTGCAACTGTATTCTTACTAATTTGTAAGGTTTTGCTGATATTCTTGTAGCCTTTACCTTTCTGGTGTAAAGAAATGATTATCTTTCGCAGATCTGGTGTCATTTCTCTTCCATGTGGTGCCATGGCGGGCAGCAGGAAATGGGAAGGGGTGGTTTGCTTTAGGTAACCCCCTTTTGTAGCCACCTGCCTAATGAACACCTGTGTATTAACTAATTAGACTCACCTGTGGTTGAATGCTTGTTCAATTACACATTGGGAGCCTAAAATGTAGCTTTGCTCAGAGACCTACAGTGGGGTGTACTCATTTTTGCACCACACTAATTTGACTAAAAAAGAAAAATATGTCATCTGAGTTATATTATTAACCTTTGTTTTAAGTCAAAAGTTCAACAGATGCTGTATTAAACGTAACCTGTGCACATTTTGGAAATATTGTTTGTTTTCACTGACATATTGTATAAAATGTTACTTTTCAAAGGGGGTGTACTCATTTATGCTGGGCACTGTGTATATATATATATATATATATATATATATATATATATATATATATATATATATATATATATATATATATTCTAAGTGGATTCTTCTGATGCTGGGGTCGGAGCAGTGTTACTCCAGTTTCTCCAGTTGGTACTGATAAACATCTACACCCCTGCACTTTCTTCTCCTGTCATTTGTTTCCTACAGAACGTAATTATGATGTCAGCAACTGGAAGCTGTTGACCATTGACCGGCTGGCACTCAAGGATCAAAGACACTGGTTGGTGGGGGCTGACCCTTCGTGGTCTAGATCAGTATTTTTCAACCCTTTATGAGCCAAGGTACATTTTCTTCATTGAAAAAAATCACACGGTAGACCCCCAACCAAAAATGTTAAAACATGATACTCTGCAGCTGCCTATATTAACAATATAGTCAATCTTATCAAAGTGTCTAGAATTGGAATCAAATAAACACAAAAATGTATTTTAGCATCTTTTATATTCCTTCTTTTAAATAAAAAGTACACTCAACATGTCCACTTCAGAAATACAGCTGGAACATGAAATGCTACAACAATGTGGTCTTAACACTAAAGAGGTAGTAGAAAACTTCAAAGTGTTTTTTGCAAACTCTAATTCTTTCCAAAAACATCCTGTTAGCAGGAATACAAAAAATAATGTTTATTCTGACAGAAGCAACAATATTTGGGATCTCACTGTTCTACACTAAGAAATATGAAGAGTTGCATGTACAAAATGTCAATCCCCGTGTATTTTACTCACTTAGTGTGAAACCTGTGCATGTTTGGACGAACACAGAGAAGAAACACACACCAGGAGCTCTTCCTCAACAGCTCTCAGTCTCTCTCTGTTTTTAGTTTTTATAGGTTTGAGAAGCTCACTTCACACAGATATGGCGTGGGAAATGGAGCAATGTCAGAATAGCTTTGTTTGCCAGAATGGGCAACTCCTTGGCAGCAGTCAACCAAAAACTGTCCAAAGGTAGATCAGCAAAGCTTAGCTTTAAACCACAGTTTTGTCTCAATTCAGTTCCTCCTGCTCCTGTAAAGTCATGTCCTTTCCAACAGCTGCTGAGCTGTATGGATCTCTAACTCAGTCAAGGCATTCAGTGAAGGCCGAAGAGAAATAAAATGACATCTTCTCCTCAAGAGTTTTTAAATGTTTACCTATTATTTCACACAGTACAGCAGTGTGAACATTCTGCCATTTCTTGGTGAGTGGGAACATTTTAAGGTTGCTACATTCCACGTTGTTGCCAGAGGTGCAATAACAATCCATTTACTTGTGGGCAGGTTTTCATTTTGGCCTTGCATTCATGTGTTCAGTTCATTCAGATGATGAAAAATATCTGCCAGGTATGCCACCCTTGCAATCCTCTCATCACTTGCAAGCAGCTTTGCGAAATTGGACCCCTCATTCGTCAGAAACAATTTGAGCTCCTCCCACAGCTCATACACATGGGCCAGCACCTTGCCATGCAACAGTCATGGGACCTCCGTATGAAACAGCAAGGCCTTATGTTCCACTCGCATTTTCCTCACACAAACAGGATGCATTTTTTCACAGTGTGCACAACTGTGAAACTGGCAAAACATTTGCCTCAGAGGGCTTTACAATCTGTACAGGTAGTGACACCCTCTGTCCTTAGATCCTCGGTTCGAGTGAGGAAAAAAGTCCCCCGGCAGTCTAGTCCTATGGCAGCATAACTAAGGGATGACTTGAGCCAGCCCTAACTATAGGCTCTATCAAAAAGGAAAGTCTACTCTTAAAGGTGTTGACCGTGTCTGCCTTCTGAACCCAGAATGGTTGTTTGTTCCACAGAAGAGGAGCTTGATAGCTAAAAGCTCTGGGTCCCAATCTACCTTTGGAAACCATAGGAACCACAAGGAACCCAGCATTCTGAGAGCACAGTGGTCTAGAGGGGTAGTAAGATACTATGAGTTCTTTTAGATATGATGGTGCCTGGCCATGAAGAGCTTTGTATGTAAGGAGAGGAATTTTAAATTCTATTCTAGATTTAACAGGTAGTCAATGCAAAGAAGCCAAAATGGGAGAGATGTGATCTCTGATCTTGGTTCCTGTCAGAACACGTGCAGCAGCATTCTGAATTAGCTGCAAAGTAGTATGAGCCTGATAACAAAGAGTTACAGCCTTGAAGTAACAAATGCGTGGACTAGTTTTTCTGCAGCTGGTTGTGATACAATGTGTCTAATTTTGGCAATGATGCGTAAGTAGAAAAATGCAGTCCTCAAAATTGTTTTATGTGTACATTAAAGAACAGATCCTGATCGAAAACAACTCCAAGATTCTTTATGGTGGAGTTGGAGGCCAGGGTGATCCCATCTAAGGTAAGTCTAGAAAGAAGAGTTTCTGAGGTGTTTGGGTCCAATTACAAGAACTTCAGTTTTATCTGAGTTCAACATCAGAAAATTGTAGGTCATCCAACTTTTTATATCCCTAAGGCATGCTTGGAGTTTAGTTAACTGATTGGTTTCATCAGGCTTGATCAATAAATATAATTGGGTGTCGTCAGCATAACAATGAAAATTAATGGAGTGATTCCTAATAATGGGATAGGACGGTTCCTTTGATGTCAGTTTGATGTTCCTCCCTCAAATAAACTGTTCTTATGGAGAAAGTCACACAGCTTTCTCAAGTATCTTTGAGAGAAAGGGACGGTTTGATATCAGTCTGTGTTGTAGCCAGTTTTTTATGTGTGGTAATGTGGGTGTGGTAATCTTCAGTTCAGTTCCTATCAGACCTTTTTTGCCATCGCTGGATTCGGGAGTACTTGCCATTGTTACAGGAAGACGGAAGAAGCTATGTTGCAGGAGACATTGTTATTGTAGCAGATTCTACTGCCCCTCATGAATCTTGGTTGTTGGGGGCTCGTACGAAGTCGTACAAAGTCCAAACCAAAGTCCAAAGTAAAATATTTTGAAGTGGCCAGTCACCAAGATTTGTCTTCTGCAAGAAGCTGAATAAACACTGATGTAGGCCTTATATCACAACAGTGGGGTTACATCTGATCTGATGGACACATTCAGAATATGGACTGAGCCCACCTGTGTATGGACCTTTAATTGACTCCATTGCTGTATGCTGTTGAATTGTTATATTATTGTACAGTAACAATTCAGGGCCGGTGTGTTGTAGCCAATTTTTTATGTGTGGTAATGTAGGTGTGGTAATGTGGGGTGTGACGTCACCTGCATAGCTGACTGGAGAGGACTGGAAGATCTGATTTTTGCCACCACAACAAGTTACAAAGGACTTCAAATTCCCTCAAGTGGCTTTTTTGGTTTTTCAGATTGCCACAGCAGTCTGTAATTGGCTAAAACCTCTGGATCTAGAGTGGACTTTTTAAGAAGAGGTTTAATTACAGCTACTAGGACTGTGGTACATATCCTGATAATAAAGACAGACTGATCATATCCAATAAAGAAGGGCTAACTAGAGGTAAAATATCCTTGAGCAGCCTGGTTGGGATGGGGTCTAGGAGACAGGCTGACGGCTTAGATGAAGAAATTATTGAAGTTATTTGATGAAGGTCAATGGGAGAAAAACATATATATCAGGTTTTACAGCTGGTTCCAAACTTGCTGTACCAGAATGCAGATCAGTGCCTGTTGAGGGCAAGAGGTGATGAATTTTATCTCTAATTGTTAGAATTTCATTAAAGAAGCTCATGAAGTCATTACTAGTTAGACCTAGAGGAGTAGATGGGTCAATAGAGCTGTGGTTCTCTGTTAGCCTGGCTACAGTGCTGAAGAGAAACCTGGGGTTGTTCTTGTTTTCCTCTATTAATAAAGAGTAATAGGCTGTTCTGACATTATGGAGAGCCTTCTTGTAAGTTTTAAGATTATCTTGCCAGACTAGAGAGATTCTTCCAGTTTAGTGGCACGCCATTTGCGTTCAGCTGTATGTGCCTCTTGCTTTAAGTTACGAGTCTGCTGGCTATATCATGGTGCTAACCTCCTCTGTTTAATTATCTTCTTTATCAGAGGTGCAATAGAATCGAGAGTTGTTCATAATGAGCCTGTAGTGCCATCAACAAGTCTGCTACATTGAGACATGGCATTGAATTCAATACTGAAGGAATCACTTCCTTAAATTTGGCTGCAGCACTATCAGATAAACATCTGCTGTAGGAGTTTCTACAAAAAGGCTTATAGTCCAGTAATATGAACTCAAAGGTTTAATAACCTTTGAGAAGAGGTTAGAAAGAAGAGGATTCTGTGGATAGACTATTAGATGATCAAGTTCAATGCCATATGAGAGAACAAGATCAAGAGTGTGGTTCAGACAATGAGTCGGTTTATTTACACTCTGACGTAAGCCAATTGAATCTAATAAGGAGATAAACATAGTACTATCAAACACAAGACTATCATTGTGTTTTTCCACGTGAATATTAAAATCACTTACAATTACTTTATCTGTTTTAAGGATCAAGCCTGATGCAAATTCTGCAAATTCAGATAAAAAGAGCCAGGAGCATGATATACTATAACAAATAGAATTGCCTGTTTTCCAGGTTGGGTGAGTAAGGTTAAGAACAAGACTTTCAAATGAATTATAATTTAGTTTAGGTTTAGGATTTATTAATAGTCTTGAGTCAAATATGGCTCCAACTCCACCACCTCGACCATTACTTCGAGGAATATGAGTGTTACAATGACTGGGAGGAGTGGATTCATTTAAGCTAACATATTCATCCTCCTGCAGCCAGGTTTCAGTGAGGCAAAATAAATCAATCTCATAATCAGATATTAATTCATTGACTAAAAGAGCTTTAGAGGACAAGGACCTGATATTCAAGAGTCCACATTTAATTCTCTTATTTTGGACTGTTGGAGATGTTGTTGTTTATTAAGTTTTTATGATGAACTCCTCTTCTGTTTGTTTTTTCTTTAAACAATGTAGGTGGACGGGGGACAGACACAGTCTCTATACTACTGTACTGGGTGGGCAGCTGCACTAATGGAGGCGCAGAGAAGCGTGTAAGACTGCAGCTCTGCTTCCTGGTCTCAGGTCTGGGTTGTCACGGCTTTGGTCGTGCACACACCGACGTGGTGTATCCGGGTGTCTTCCGACACTGCCGACATGAATAACAATCTTACTGTATTTATGATTATCTTTAGCTAGCAGTTTTCTGTTTCATATTTTTATTGTGTATGCAGGAATGACAAAAGGCACTTGTAACAGGACACATCAGTGTCAACTTAAAGCATATATGCATACACCCTTGGATTTTAGCATTTTTTTAGAACACACAGCAGGTACAAAGAGACAAAAAAAGCAAACGATAGGCCTACAACAAAAAGTATTCAACATAAACTGTACAGACAGACTAGACTGAGTGCGTAAATAAAATGAATAAGATGAATAAATAATAATAAAGCGAAAGAAAAAAAGGGGGGGGGGATTACATTGTTGCAAAAAAATCAATGAACTGTTGCTATTTATTATAGAATTTTCCCAAGTTTCCCATTCTTGTATATATAATTTTTTCTACTTTTTTCTAATTTCTACTTTTAAAAAGCCTCCTTAATCCACTGTGTATTAGAAGGAGCTGCTGTGGATTTCCAGTTAAGAAGAAGGTGGCGCCTAGCAATTGAGGAGGTAAAAGCAATTACCTCCAGTTCTTTAGTTGAGTATTGGGTATACTTTCCCGGAAGACCAAAGATACCAATGTGTGGTGAAATATGAAAAGTCTTTGCAAATACCTTAGATATGGTAGCAAAGTAGATTTGCCGAATGCTCGTCAGGGCTGGACAAGAGAAAAACATATGCTTGAGATTGCAGGGTGAACCTCCACACCTGTCACAGACATCCGCCGTATTTGGGAAAATCTGTGCTTGTCTTGTCTTTGAATAATGACATCTAAATACAACCTTAAACTGTATCAGGGTCAAGCAGGCACAAATAGAGGTTTTGTGAATGACCCACAGTGCAGATTCCCACCAGTGTTCATCAAAGATCAATCCTAGTTCACGTTACCAAGTCTCTTTTGTGCTAAAAGTGGTCAAATGATCATCATACAATTGAATAGAACTATAAATCCTAGAGATTACCTCTAAAGAGTACTAAATTGTAAGAAATCACCCCATGGCTGCCTAGGTGGGAGGTGGGGGGAGTTGAAGAATAAGGATTTTGCACAGTTCCTCACTTGGAAATATCTAAAAAGATGGGAAGGAGGCAGACTGAACTCAGTAACCAGATCTGCGAAAGAGCAAAAGACCCCTTCCTTATAGAAATCCTTAAAACATTTTAGACCTTTATCCTGCCACAAGGAAAAAGTGGAGTCTGTGAATGTAGGCTTAAACACAGGATCTTTCAACAATGGGGTTAAAACTGTGGGAGCAGTAAATTTAAAGTGTTTCCTGAATTGAGACCACATCTTAAGCGTAGCAGTGACCACAGGGTTGCAGGTAAGGCCAGAGGGGATTACGATGACCGGTCCGGTTAATAAGGCAGAGAGAGAAACTGGGGGGCACAACTGTGCTTCCAGTTATTACCAAGGTGTATCAACTGATTTGAACCAGTATATAATTTTAGTTATGTTCACGGCCCAGTAGTAAAATTGAAAATTTGGCAGAGAGAATTACAGTTTTGAAGCACTTTTGTCTAATTCTAGGTGTTTTGCCATTCCACAAAAAAATAGAAATAATTGAGTCTATTGTTTTAAAGAAACTTTTTGGTAGGAATATTGGGAGGCATTGAAACCGAAAAAGAAACTTTGGCAATACATTCATCTTGACAGTATTAATTGGTCCGATTAAAGAGAGGGGGAGAGAGCTCCACTTTTGAAAATCAGCCTTAATCTAAGCTACGAGGGGAGAGAAATTTTCAGAATAAAGAGACTTAAAAGATCTGGCTATGCTAACCCCAAGATACTTAAATCCGGAAAGGCTCAGTTTAAATGGAATGTCTGATTGGGAGAGCTGCATCGTTAGTTTATTAACAGGGTAACATTCGCTTTTGGCGACGTTAACTTTATACCTTGGGAAGTGTCCGAACCTACGAAAGAATGAAATGATGGCAGGGCAGGCCCTCACTGGAATTGTAACATATAGCAACAAGTCATCAGCATATAATGACAGTTTCAACTCTGTATGAGACCTGGTGATACCTCTAAAAGTGGGGGAGGCCCTCAAGTATATAGACAAAGGCTCCACTGCGAGTGCAAACAGAAAGGAAGACAGGGGGCATTCAACGCAATCGAACGCCTTTTCAGCATCAATCGATATCACTACTTCAGGTACAATTGCTATTTCTGTTGAGTAGATTACATTTAACAAAGTACGAACATTATAATAGAGCTGCCACCCCTTTATAAAGCCTGTCTATTCCTAAAAATGATTATTAGGAGAACCTTTTCAAGTCGGCGGGCTAAGGCCTTTGCTAGAATCTTTGTATCAACATTCATTAAAGAGATTGGTCTATAGGAGGTACAAAGATCAGCATCTTTGTCCTTCTTTAAAAGAACACTAATAGAGGCTTGTCTCAGTGTAGGAGGGAGACAACCGAGTGACAAAGATTCAACATAAACAGAATAAAGTAAAGGAATAAGTTTGGATTGGAAGGCTTTAAAAAATTCGACCAGGAAACTGTTGGGTCCTGGGGCCTTATTATTTTGCATATTCTGTAAAGCTGAATTTAATTCTGGAATGGTCAATGCAGAATCTAATTGATTAACTAATTCTGGATTTAAGGAAGGAAATTGAAGTTCATCTAAGAACATGTGCATATCCACCAGATCTGATGAGAATTCAGACTTGTACAGGGACTCATAAAAAGACGAAAAGACAGGGTTAATCGCAACAGGGTCCTCCTGCGATACTCCCGATCCATCCTTAATGCGGGGTATTAGACGCGAGGCCGCTTGATGACGCAGCTGGTGAGCTAGTAACCTACCGGACTTGTCACCGTGTTCATAATATTTGGAACGAGAATGAAGTAACAAGCGTTCTGCCTCATTAGTTGTGACGAAGATCCAGCTCAGTCTGTAGGGCTACACAACGTTTTAAAAGGTCAGATGTGGCGGCTGCAAGCTGTTGGTCTACTGACTCTAACTCAGATGCAAGCTTCTGACATTCTTAATTTCCTTCTATGCGCAGAGTATGAAATAATCTGACCTCGCAAATATACTATTAGGGATTCGAACAATAACGCCTTAGAGAATCTGAATCAGATTGGTTAATATAAAATCATCTATTGCACTTGCAATAAATTTATGAAATTTGTCATCTGCTAAGAGTGAGGTGTTAAATCACTAATAGGTGGGATAGTGAGATCCGGGGCACCGGAGACAATAATCGGGCTTCAGCATAAGTTTAGCATCTACAAAAAAGTGGTCTATACGAGAAAACGTTTGGTGTACGTGCGAATAAAAGGAATATTGCCTGTTGCTCGGGTTACGGAATCTCCAGGGGTCAACATAGCCATTACTGGACATAAAATTGCAAAGGGCCCTACCCATTAGTGATTGGGTGGAGCCAGGTTTAAAATGGTCTAATTGGGGATCAGTAGCACAATTCATGCCCCCTCCAAAAATCAAAACACAGTCACTCAGAAAAGGTAGGCTCTCAAACAGCTTGTTCATAAAACCAGGATTATCAAAATTTGGTGCGTATACATTAACAAAAAGGACAGGCACCCTAAATAGGGTTCCAAGAACCATCAGGCATCTGCCATTTTTGTCAGAAATAAGATTAGTCAGGGTAAACGGGACAGATTTACCTATCAAGATGGCAACCTCCCTGGCCTTTGAATTGAAACTAGAATGAAATACCTCAGCAACCCAGGGACTTTTCAGTCTGACTTGATCTTTGTTCCTCAAGCACTTTAAATGGAAAACCACCCTACACTGCTTAATAGCACCCCCTAAACCTTTAATATTCCAACTGATAAATCTTACATTTGAGCTTGAGACGTTGGCCATGTGAAGTGTAAATTAAAAAAGGAGGCAACCAAGGGCCCATCTCCATACCCCAGGGAAAAGAAAAAAAAAGGGGGTGGCCTGGAAAAGCAAACTCAACTAACACACCCCAAATCCCACTCCCTCCCCCCAAAGCACTTACCACTATCCCACCCCCAAATGATAGAATACCAGTGCTAACTCCGCAAGGAGTCAAGAACCAGAAGAATAAACTCAGGGCTTTGGGCCTAACAGTCATCTTCTAAAGTAAAAATGTATAACTAAAGACAGGGCCAAGATGTCAACAACACTAAGCTCAGACTGGTTTAAGAGACTAAACATATTGATTCCTTAATAGAACAGTAGGAGTCATGGTGCCATTTGTATCAAAATTAACAGATTATACCTGCAGAAGTGGTGCAACATTCAAAATTATTTTGTGGCTAGTGCTGATAAAGTTTTTTCTTTTTTTTTCTAATAAATTAACTCGGAAAACACAGCACACCACTGTTTTAAGTAACAAAACTGCATTGGCACCTACTCAAACCTATTTCAGTGGATTTGCAGTCAACAAAATCAGTTCACTAGAGTGAACAGCTTCATCAGCTGCAGCTTCATCAGGTGATGTAAATTCCCTCGTAACATCCCCTCTGGTGATTCGGAGGCGCGCCAGGTGTAGCAGTCCAAACTTTATGTTAGGATTGTCTCTGAGTGTGCGTTGGATGATGTTGAAGGCTGCGCGAGCTTTAGCCATCCGTGCACGATGTAGGATGTCAACACAGTCTGCATAATAGTGTAAACGTGCTATTATGAGACGGGGACGTTCACCGGGTTTTGGCTTAGGCTGGAGGGATCAATGCGCACGGTCCACCACTGGCTCTTTTCCTAAGCCAAGAGCGTTTTTCAACAGGGTGGAAACTGTTGTTGCGTCGACCGTGCCATGCTCCTCAGATAGTCCCATTGTCCTGATGTTATTGCGGCAAGACCGCACCTTCACATTTACTCTCAAGAGTAACAAGTTGGGCCGAAAGCTTGTCCACTTTACTTTTGAGCGAATCCACATCATCAGTACAAGACGACAGTGGGCCCTCCATGTCATTCACAGTCATCTTTACCCACTTCCAACCGGATGGTCGCCATGTTAGCATTTAGCTCAGATTTCACACGCAGCTCGGACTTTATCTGAGAGAAATTGTTTGTCATAGCCATCTCCGTCGTGAAGATGCCTACCATCTCTGTTCGAAGCTACCTTTGGTGGTACCACACCGGCTACAGGGGACTTGCTAACTACAACAGCTACTCATTGTTCGGTGGTGCGGTACCATACCCCTTAATCACTGAGGACTTGGAAGGTGTGGTAGGAGATGTTAGGAACACGGTTCCAGAAAACTATATTTTGAAAATACACCCGTGCTTTTTCTTCAGACCTCCCCTTGAAACCACACCTTCAAAGTAATGAAGGGTCTCTGTTCGCTCACGAATGGGTGAACGCGCAGAGGGGGAGGGAGAAGCGGACTGAAGTTTGATGGACGTGTCAGGATCCAATCATAATGCGCAGCCTCATCAACATGATTGGACGGTGTTTCCCATGATTTCACCCTCTAGACTGGACTAAAACATTTTGTTTTTTTGACAAACCTTCTATTTTACTAGCTGCAATGAGGTTGTGAAGAGGTTTTCAAGCTGGTAAAAAATGCTCCAGAATCTCTCCCACCTTTAAGTCCTCCTTGTATGAGATATTCTGATGTGACCCGAAAAATTGAATCTCCTGTTGTTTTTTCTGGCAATGCCTTGAAAAATTTTTCAAGGAAGAAGTTTTCTCTGATTGCGTCTCCATCCACAAAATGCACATTGGCCAAGAGTTGAGCATGTCCACTAATATTAGTACACTCCTCAAGTTACAATGCAAATTTCTCACTGATACAGATCTTTTTCAAAACCACACTTTCGATGTCTGCAAACATGTCATCAATATGTCTGGAAATGTTGTTATCTGAGAGAGGGACTTCTTTAAGTGCTTCAGGTCAGGTCTGACCCAGTGTCACACTGCGTTGAAGTCAAGCTGGGTTTTTGTTCTGTCTCCATGTCTTGCCATTTCCTGTTTTATTTTGAAAGGTAACTCTCCTCTCGTTTCAGGTCACTTGCCACCGATCTGATTGTCTTCCCTGATTCCTGTGTCCACCTGTTCCCCATTACCGCCATGTCTTCATATAGTCCGTGTCTTTGTCTTGTTGCTTTGTCTCATGTCCAATCACCCAAGCCAGTTCCAAGCCTTGTCCATAGCCACAGTATCCGTTTGTGAGTTTTTTCCCTGCTTCAATAGAGTGATTATTTGTTGTAACTTTCTTAGTCTTGCTTTTTGTTCTTTGTGCTTAGTTCAGTGGATTTATTGTCAGCCTCCTAGGAGTAATTTTCAGTTCTTGGTTTTAGTGTATAGTATTGTCTAGCCTCCGCTTTTCAGGAGAGTTTTTGTTTCCTTACTGTTTATCTAGTAGTGGTTAAGTTAATGTTTTGTAGCCTTTTGAGTTTCCTCCTTGAGAGTGATTTTGATTTTGATAATTTGGCATAACCAGTATAGAGTTTTTCCTCCTTAGGAGTGTTTTTTGTTACTTTAGTTTGGCCCCTTCTGGAAGGTTAGTTTTCACAGCCTTTGTGTAGTATCACTCTGTTGAGAGGTTTTGTTATCTCCTGATAAATCTGCTCACTGACACCTCAGCTTCTGAGTCCTGTGTGAGTTCTGGCCTGACACCCAGGTAATAGCCCTGTTAAGCACTTAATTGTTCCTGACTCTGTTTGCTCACAGGTTCTCCAGTGGGAATATACCTCCTGGTTTGCTTACCATCCCGGATCCAACCATACTCTATTCCTGCTCTTTTGGTGGCCTACTCAGGACAGAGACACCTGGGAGTATGTGGCAGCTTGCACCACCTGTGCCTGGAGCAAGGCCTCCATCAGGCCCCAGCAGGTCTTTGCTGCCTACAGCCCATCCCTGGTTGACCCGGTTTGATTGTGAAATTTGTGGTTCCCTTTGTACAGGAATACATCCACTGCTGTAAGAAGGTCTGTAGCAAACCAAGGAATCATAGGAAGCCAGCCCCTCCGCATTTACCAGGTCAGTCTGTATGGCTCTGTACCAGAAATATTCCTCTCCTTATTGAATCCCACAGACTCTCTCCACCTATGTACCAATTTAAATGAAACTGTTAAATGCATAATGGCTGCCTCAGTCCTATTTGGCTCATTCTGCCATCCCACTCACCTGTTTCTCATTCTCCAATTACCCTGTCACTATCTACTATGCCTTCAAATCAAAAAATAACACCCAGTCTAAAGCCCTCGTCATATCAGTGGATACTGGGCTTTACAAATCACATTATAGGGTTGGCGCTTAGCTCAGTCAGTAGAGCGGCCGCCCTGTATGCGATGGCTTTCTGCGACTGGCCTGGGTTTGAGACCTGATTCAGCTGTCTCTGTCAAAAAGTCTAAAGCTTGGAAAGGCCAAAAAAAACTTCAACAAAACAAATAAACAAAAAACATCACAAAGCTGGCCCTGTGCGGACTGTTATTGTTGCACCCTGAGAAAGGGGAAATGAATGAAGACACCTGGACAGATGCTTCCCTTCTTACAACTTCATTCAGAACAGGGCATCATGGCCTAGAGTGCCCCCTTCTGGACTAATGGATTAGTCATACCTGCACAGGGTGAGCCTTTTATCTTTATCTTGCTGGCTGTTTTTCTTTTCTTTTCTTTTCTTTTCTTTTTTTTATATATATCTATCAAATCTAGTCTTTGAGTACAAATGTAGCAGGTGATGTGTCATTTCAATAAGAAATGTGCTTTTGGTTCATACTGAGTTAATCAATAAGCAGTCGGTGTTGGCCGGATGTAAAGTCTATCCAGTATCATGTTGACCAAACGGCGTTTTAAGTTGAAAGTACTGACCGGAAGTTTTGCCGTTAACTGCGGCGTGCTTGAAGGTGAACCGTGCACTGCTGGCTGCATGGAGGAGAGCTGTGGACGAGTGCAGCGGATAGTTTTCTTCCCGGACTGAAGCCTGTGGCCAGCAGCACTGATGGACTGAGAGAAGGAGAAGTGTGTCCGGAACAACACTGACAAGTCTCCCGCGTTCAGGAGTCTTCTCCGGGCTTTGGATAAAGAAAAGACTGGTGTCAGCTTGGTGAAGACTGGAGCCTGAACGCCGCAGCAAACATGTATGTTGGTTCACTTGTTTTATATTTGAATAATTTGAAGCTCCTTCATATTAAACTACCTGCTCCGCCACGCCGTTTCCCGCTATCATAGTTCTGTCCGTCTCTGGATCAGACGGAGGGCTTAGCTGCTGCGTTAGCCCAGGACATCTTCTCTGTCCTGCTCTCTGGCGTTCCCCTGTCTGCCTCTGCTGCAGTCTGGTCCTGTCACCCCGACATGTCCCGTCCTGTGCAGTGCTGCGCCGTGCCGTGCTGTGACAAAGCACCGTGCCAAACTGGGTTTCTGAATCTCTGAATTGTGGAGCACTTGGAGCCCGAGCTTTAGCGGAGCGGCTCCGGTGTAGTGTCACCTTGTTGGTTTGCTTGTTGCAGAACGTCATGCAGTGTTCATCAACAGTCATGAAGTAGTCTCAAGTGGAAGTCCGTGTAATATTCAAAACAAGTGTGTCTGAATGCGGCAGCTGTGGTGAAGCTTTCACTGAAATGACTCATCAAGAGTCAGTGTGACACTGAGTGTGGAGGTGAGCATCTGTGACATGGTGTGTGTGTGTGTGTGTGTGTGTGTGTGTGTGTGTGGTCTGAACGAAGCAGACTGAAACAGAACTGAAGTATTTCCAGTTTAGTAGAGTTTGTGTCAAGCGTTTTATCACTGAGTAAAGTCATTTTACTTGTCACTGTGTCAGATGTAATGTTGATTCTAAACCTTCCATTAGAACCTGAAAGTCTTGTTGTGTTTAACTGTATATTCATAGACCTGACATTCACTGCAACAGCCAACCTAACGCGTCTCTTTAAGGCCAACAGACTGCTCTCATTCACACAGAGGACCACAGTGACTTCATACTGTGGACCCACTAATGTGCCTTTTGAAAAGCACTAACGTTACGCAGTCTCAGTTTCAAAACAACGATCGTAAATCATTTGAAACCTTTGGAGAAACAAAATGTTCTTCAGATGATCAGCGTTCTTTGACTTTTTTAAATGACATTCAACACTCATGTCAATCATCGTTTCCGAACTTTTGATTCCAGATTTCTAATAAACATCTTTAGATTCTAAAATTCATGACTATTGAATTAACAATAACCTCCAGATTCTGATATCTGACAGGTTATGTGCATCCAGATGGGGTGACAGCATTCTTGGCAGAGCTCTGAAGTACAGCACATACTGTAGTAGTAGAGAAACAGACACACAGTCCTGTTTGACTGTGTTCCAAAGGGGAGGTCATGGAATCCAAATGTTGCTGTGATAGGTGACAAAAACAAACTGGTTCAGGCTGACTGTGGGAATCCTTCTTCCAAATCACAAACACACTCTGTCTGTGTGTCTCTCTCAGAGCCGACTGAACAGTAAGTCCATTGTCCCGCTGCAGAGCTCTGACTGCTAGAAGACCTAATTCAGCTAATAATCAGGCCGGAGCTAACAAGCTGCCTGAAACAGATACAGAGAGGAGAGGAGGGCAGGCAGCGTGCTGTCATTTCATTCAACAGTTATTATATTCATCCATAAGGCAACCTGTTACGTGTACCTGTGTTCTGATTGTCAATTCCACAAAATTTTGTTTGCTACTCAGGCACATCATGCCGTCATACTGGCTCAACCAGCTGCTGCCAGCGATGCAGCCACAGGATGAGGAGAATTCCAACAATTCCAGGCTGTCACAGTTTCATCTGGTAGAGTGTGATTGAAACTAAACCTGAGAATGAAATAAAGGGCATGACAACTGTACTGAGGGTGAATTTTTTTTATAGAACTTTAATGCAGAATTAAGCGTGCGGATGCTTTGACAGACAGGTGTCGTCACTGGTATTCATCTTCATCCAGCTCACCACAACTCAGCCCGATCTTTACCTATTTTTGGATTAGCTAGGAGGTGGCAGATGGCTGTGTGGGGCCACCACACTGAGCTTCATGGCGGCTCCTCAGAAACCTGTGGGTGATGTCACGATACGATTCTGCGGCCAGAGATTAACCATTAGGTGATTAAAGGTAATCAAACACAGGTGAGTTTGTTTGGTGGTAAAGCTGTTTGAAAGTGGTACCAGCTACATTCTAGTGCAGTACACTGAACACCACCACTGGTGGAAACTGAAGTTTTTATATAAGTAATCATACGAGACTATATAATTATATGAAACCATTTGGTAACCGTGGTAAAGCACTACCTCAGCATAGCACATGTGTGTCAGCACCTGAGGCTGACACACATGTGCTATGCAGAGAAAAAGTGATGAAGTCATGCTGGTGTTGAAGAGTCTGCCAGCTTTTGGAATGAAGGACCTGTGGTAGATCTCCTTCTTACATGGTGGGAGTAGCAGTCTGTTGCTGAAGGAGCTTTCTAAGACCTCCACAGTCTGATGCAGTGAGAGGACTTGTTCATGATGGATGTCAGCTTTGCTAACACTTCCTCTATGGAGTCTAGAGGACAGTCCAGGACAGAGCTGGACCATTTGACCAGTTCGTTAAGTCTTTTCCTGTCCCTCCACAGCAGACACTACATAACAATGTAGATGCCACTAGGGATGGGCGATACAGACTTAAAAACTTTATCCCGCTAATTTCAGGTAATTATCATGGTAACGATGACTGACGATGAATAAACACCAATTCAGCCTAATCTTTTTGACTATAAATCTATCACCAAAATAATAATAAAGTCTAGGAGGAGCTGGTTGTGGGCGTGTCTATCATCATTTCGATGAGGTGACAAATTTGCCATTAGAGGTGAACGTGAGAACAATGACTTTGTAGTTCAGAGATTAAAGAGAGGAGCAGTGAAACTGAAGCACAGAGAGAGCCAGTCTGAAGTGTGTGTGTTTGTGCACAAGTGTAGGCTGACAGTAAACCAGCTCGGAGGCCCAAAAAGCAACCTGACATGGTTAACCCAGCATGCATTCCATTTTTTGGAACGCCCCAGGCCCATACACTCACACACACACACACGGTCCTTTTGAAGTTAATGACTTCCTGTGGTGGAGTAGACTTCCTTGAAGAACTGGACAAGCAGCCTATTAACACACACAAACTCCAAACTGGACATAGTTATAATGAGGGATAATGACTGTGACTCCTCAGATAGATGCAGATGTGAAGCCTGGAATAAAAACAGCAATTTGTTCTAAAACCATTTTTTAACTGTCATGGTTTGGAAGTAATGTGCACTCTCTAGAATATTCTCCCTAAGGTTTGTACTGAAGGTTTGGTTTTACACAATTTTGTGGGCTGGACGGCAGCAAAACAGGGCCAGCCCTATAAACACAAAGTCTGTCTCTGACTGAGTTCTGAAGTTACGCCATGTGTGCTGATGCTCAGAGGCAGTCCTTAATCGCATCCTCAGCAGGTTTTGAAGCTTTGTTGATGCTAACGCGAGACGCTGTGGT
The DNA here is from genome assembly GCA_023373845.1 of Nibea coibor. NCBI lineage: Eukaryota > Metazoa > Chordata > Actinopteri > Sciaenidae > Nibea > Nibea coibor. Next base: position 776,506 of record CM041721.1, on the reverse strand, counting down.
GCGAGCCTCTCAGAAGTGTTGGGGAAGCTGTGAGCTCAACGAGAGCAGAAGAATGTCACAGAGCAAACATGGCTGCACACTGTGCTTTACAGTCGTAACAGAGTGTGGTCATGCAGAGCCTGCTACCTGTTGAAATATACACCCAGTTGTCTTTATATTGCCTATTATAAATCAACACTCAAGGAAGGATTGAATATGAGGAACCAACACTCTTGAATTAAACAGTTAATCCAGCAGGTGAATCAGTACAAACTGAACATTACACCTGTCATGGAGGAAAGATTTATGAAGTGGCAGTGTTGCTGTTTGTTTTAGCTGGGTGGATCTAATGAAGTGGTAACTTCAAGTGCTAGCTTGTGAGTGTACACACAGTAGGATATGTTTGAAGTCTGAAAACTGCATCCTTCCAGTAACATCGAATTGTTATTGAAGTGAGAGACAAAGCTGCAGACTGAGTCTACAGGGGCCCTCAGACTAAACTCAGAATATTTATTGATGAATTGATCAAATAGCTTAGAATATTTAGTACAGTATTTTGACAGCAGTGGTCACCAATGATTTGTGTTGTCACACACACTCTAAGTACACACGGGTGGAACCTTCAAAAAATCACTGTTATCAAACCTGGCATGATCTCTGACTCAGCCAAACACACACGTGTGTGTGCGTGTGTGAGCGTGTGTGCATTATGGGGGCAGCACACAATACTAAAACGCCTTAACCGCGACACCCACGCCTGCATAAAGACTGAAAAATACATGTACGCAACAGTGTGTGTGCAGCGTCTGCATGACAGCTGCGTGACGCCCGTCTGTCCATACAAAGCGAATGGAATTTACATGCACACGTTGGACCTTAGATGTCATCACATAGGCGCTGTACATGGTTTTTAGTAGTGTGCTGGCATAAAATGCCCCCATAGTGTGTGTGTGTGCGTGTGTGTGTGTGTGTGTGTGTCCATGCAGTGCAGTGGAGTTGAACACAGAGTGACTCATGCTCTGTCTTTTCCTAATAACAGAGCTGCTGCAGTAATCATAGATTACACTGACTAGAACAGCCATTTAGCCCTTTGCTGACCTGCCTTTCTCTCCACACAAAAGTAAGTCTGCGTGGGGCTGAAGGACGTTTGCCACTGTTATTTTTAGCAGCAGTCCTGGACAGCTGTCACTGATGAAATTACCATTCTGTAGTCCCTCTACTGGAATGCTTTTGTTTTGAAAAGCAGTCACAGGAAATGTTGAATGTGCATTGACGAGGTATTGACTCACAGATGCTCTGCGCATTCTAGTTCTTCTGGATTCCCCACAGTGTCTGATACTCATAAATACAGTGATCAGTGCTTCCCTTTTCACAGCAGGTTGCTTTAGATGTGAAGCAGGATAGCTGGAGTTTAGGTAACCAGGTCAGACCCTGCTTCTGTTGTCTCATCACTGCTTTCTTTTCATCTCGTCTGCCCAGCACATTCCCTTCTTCTTAGAACGTCATTCTCATTTCACAGTACTAGTTTAGGAGCTTTTTTTAATATGACAAGACTGTCACAGTGAATTTGTCTGTGTGTGTGTGTGTGTGTGTGTGTCCTCCTCTCCACCTCTGGTGGTGCAGATGGTTCAGGTGAAAGAGGTTATAAGAGGATTACCTGCTAGATATTTTGCCTGTAAGACCAAAGCCATGGCAGCAGACAGGCTGAGAAAGACATACAGGATGGACCTGTGTGTATGTATTCTGGATTTGAATACATGGAAGTCACATCTGAAATGAATGGGGAAGCTCCAGTTAGTGAACTGAGCTGATCATCAAACGGGTGCCCACTTTGGGAGAAAGTGTGGTCCATAGAACGTTAAGTGGTGGTAACAGAAGGCAGCGCTGAGTCACAGTGAGGCCAAAAAAGCTGTGAGTAGTGCTTTAAATAATCTGGGTTAAAGGGGAGCAGTCTAAATCAACTGAATCAGAATAGGTGAATGACCTTAATCTAAGAGGTCATCTACAGCAAGGCTCTGGACACAACACACACACACACTTTTTTAAACTAGAGTTAAAATGACTTTATATGGAGCTGCTCCAGTGTTGGTCAGAGGCTCATTTAATCATCAGGTTGTGACCACACATCACTGACAGGGATTCTTTATGTGAACAGCCTTGTGTCATTTTAGACATCCATGTACAAATGACATAACATGAGTCTGACATTCTGATTGGGTAATGTTGACACAGCCTTAAACATGACTTTTTTTGTTTGTTTTTTATAGTTCATTTTTAGCCACGGAAAACAGTGTTGAACATAATCCAGAAACTCTTTGAAATGTCCAATATAGAAGAAAGTAAAACTTACATTTGATACACAGCTACAGTCATACTATTTAGAGTATATTATTTTCCCTGTGGTTATTCATAGCTATATTAGACTGGCTACAAACTAGTAATTAGCCTGCAGCACTCCAGTGACAGTTAAGCTGCTTATTGGCCAGCTGGAGATTAACCAGAAAGTCCCTACTTCACAGGGGTCCACACACACACACACACACACACACACACACACACACACAGCGCCAGTCATGTGGTGCTTAGTGAAGTAGGAGCAGCCTGCAGCTCATTACCTCACCCATTCTACTTCACCAGAATGAAACCTGATTAAAATGATTTGTTTCATCATTGAGTACAGTACAGGGTTTGTCTGTGCTTCAGTAAGGGTGTATGCACACCCAGCCGATGCCAAGTCATCCTGTAATTCCTTGAGCGGCCACTTGAGGCTGGCCACAGAACATGTCAGTCTCCATAAGTCCCCATGTTAAAATGTCCAACATATTTACAGCCTGGTCAAAAACAGCTGAACGAACATTTTTCTTGTTTTATTCTAGAAATAACTAGCAACATTTGAAAACAAGTTCTTTTAAAAAAAAAAAAAAAAAAAAACAATACTAATGTTTTAACTTAGGAAGAGTCCACCCTGATTTTTAATCATAGCTTTCAGGCGTCAGGTGATGACTTTATGCCACTCCTGGTACACAAATGCAATGAAAGCAGCTCAGCTTTCTTTGATGGCTTGTGGTCATCAATCTTCCTCGTGATCACATTCCAGAGGTTTCCAATGGGGTTCAGGTCTGGAGACTGGGCTGGCCATAACAGGGTCTTGATCTGGTGGTCCTTCATCCACACCTTGATTTACCTGGCTGACTGGAGCATTGTCAGGAAGACCAGGATAACTTTAAATGTACCTTGATTTATTTCACAAAGACAAATCTGCCCAATTGGCGTGGCTTGTACTCCTCTCCAGCTTAGACAACTAGGTGCTGGGCAAAGCTTAACATTGGACTCAGAGAAAATGGCCTTACCTCAGTCCTCTACAGTCCAGCCCTATTGCAAGAGAATAGAGAGATGAGGTATGCTCGTGTTGGAGTTCAACAGTCACTGCAATAAAATGGCTGCCATACATGTATCGATGCAGATTTGAAAAACAGAAATTTGAAGTAATTTTCCACAGCTGCATATTAAATGACTGTACTTATGTATCTCCTTTCTAGTCTTCCAACACATTCACACACTGATGGCATTGGCTGCCACGCAAGGTGCCAACTGCTCATCAGTTTGAGGAGCTAACCATTCACACACATTCACACACACACCTTCAGGAGCAATTTGGGGTTCAGTATCTTGCACAAGGACACTTCGACATGCACACTGGAGGAGCCGAGGATCAAAGTGCCAATCATCTGATTAGTTGCCGACCTGCTCTGCCTGCTGGCCACAGCCACCCCCAGATATTAAGGCTTAGGTTAGGCAGAATTAACAGTGTGTCCTTTTTGTGTCTTATAAGAGGCGTCATTTGGCCTGCCTCAGGTCCACTGATGATCCACATCTTTGAAGCAGTACAGCGCGCCACATATTTTGACACATATAAACCTGGATGACGTCACTCTTGCTTGCTGTCCATTCTTTGTACGGATTGATGTGGTGCCAATATCTCTGCTGGTAATCTTTCCAATTCAGAAGCAGCTGTGTCTGTACAAAATCCCCAAAGTATGAGCAGTCAAATGATACCAAACACTCTGCTCCAAACAGTATCATGCTGCTCAGCCACTCTGATGCTCTTCTGTCACTCTGGATATGATGACATAGTCTGACACGTCTGGTGGAACATCTCACAGTGGATGAGGTTAGCTGGCAATATGATTAGGAGCATCCAGACAGACGGTAAAAAAAAAACACATAGGTTTGAACCTTTTGAATATATATATTTGCACATTATAGTGGTGTCACCAGGTGTCAGGCCAGAACTCACACAGGACTCAGAAGCTGAGGTGTCAGTGAGCAGATTTATCAGGAGATAACAAAACCTCTCAACAGAGTGATACTACACAAAGGCTGTGAAAACTAACCTAAAGGAGTCTTCCAGAAGGGGCCAAACTAAAGTAACAAAAAACACTCCTAAGGAGGAAAAACTCTATACTGGTTATGCCAAATTATCAAAATCAAAATCACTCTCAAGGAGGAAACTCAAAAGGCTACAAAACATTAACTTAACCACTACTAGATAAACAGTAAGGAAACAAAAACTCTCCTGAAAGGCGGAGGCTAGACAATACTATACACTAAAACCAAGAACTGAAAATTACTCCTAGGAGGCTGACAATAAATCCACTGAACTAAGCACAAAGAACAAAAAGCAAGACTAAGAAAGTTACAACAAATAATCACTCTATTGAAGCAGGGAAAAAACTCACAAACAGATACTGTGGCTATGGACAAGGCTTGGAACTGGCTTGGGTGATCGGACATGAGACAAAACACTTTGGCAACAAGACAAAGAACAGAAACCTAGAACCTATATAGACACACACAGGGTAATGGGAAACAGGTGGAGACAAGAATCACGGCAACAGGTGACACACAAGGGAAGGACATGTGATCTGAAATGAGAAGGCAGGTAAATTTCAAAATAAAAAAGGAAGTCACAAGACAAAAACAAGAACACCAACATCACTTCATTATGACAGTAGGACAGACTAATACAACAAGACATAACTACTTGTATTGGTCTTTGTTTTTCAGTTTTAACACGTCTTTGAAAACATACCTACACATTACAAAATGAGCAAATGAACTAATGGCCTATACTGTAAAACTTTTAAGACCACACACCTCTCTCTCTATGCCCATAGACCTGGCTGTTTAGTTGGTCTTCCAGACATCATGGCATGCTCATTTGGGTGCATATTTTCTCATGTTGCTAGTGGTGGAATGGTAAGCTCACTGTAGCTTACACAGCTTGCATACAACTTTATGTTTCTGTTTCTTTCTGTTTTCCTCTCTGCCATCTGCATCTGCCATGCTTTTTGTCGTGTCTCACTTTCAGCGGTGAGTGACGCTGTGCAAGTTCAGCTCCTGTGACCTGTCCCTGACCTGTCACACAGTGCGTCCATTTGCAAAGCAGCCGCTGATGTGTTTTTTTTCCCACAGTCGAACATTCATTTTTACAATCAAATCAAATTTTTTTTAGTATTCGAATATATATATTCAAATTTAGAATATTAATTGACAGCCCTAGTATGTTAATATGAAGATTTTTACAGCAGTGGGAGATTAGCTTCACAGATTAGAGCAGAGCTTTTCAAACTGAGGGAGACAAATTCTAAAAATATGAAGGAGGACACTGTGGAGCTCTGCTGACATTCCCTGGATAAGGCTAAAAATAACCCTGTCCAGGGAACAGGAAGCGGGTCACACAGACAGCAGATATAGGCTGGATCTTCACAGAGTTTTGGTCGAGAAACACTGACACAGTCATGATGATCTCTCATGTTACCATTTTTTAATAGGAAATGTTTTCATTATAGCATTATAACCAGAATACGTGTACTGGTTTCAAACTCATGTTCTGTGTTAAACCATGAACGCAGCCTCATCCTTGGCAGTGTGTGGGGTTGCCGGCAGGTTCAGTGGAGGATCAGACAGTGCTCCTCTTTTGTACAGCAGTCCAGTAGGGCTGATCATATTCTGAGTAGGGTTGCAAAAGGGTGGAAAGTTTCTGGTAAATTTCCATGGGAAGTTAAGATGGGTAATTTTGGAAATGTTCCAAATTGTAAAAACAATGGAAATTATGGAAACTAATGGTCATTTCTGGGGATTAACTGTTGCTTTTTTTCAATGCTCTAAAGTGCAGTCCAGGGTTGTAGGAATCATCAATGATGGAGGAAGGTACAGTGCAGGGAGATAGCCCTGCAGTAAGCAGCGTACTATGTGCATGTGACTGAGGAATAGCAGATATTCAAGTGTACCTGCATGAAATCTGATTGTTTTAGTCAAGATTATGATAAAATATATTTTCCCCAACTTCAATTTAAGCCGTCAGTTTAGTAAATTTATGATTGCTGTGTATCAGCTATAATCTGGCTGCATGTGCAATGAACACTCTGATCGCCAGAACATAGGATCTGCACTTTAATGCCTGTAAGAGCAGAGGGACACAATGAGCACACACACACACACACACACACAGGAACGAGCTCTCCTTCCTTGGAGTAGCATCACAGAGCCTCCAATCAGAGCAGAATCCTCCGTGACGCTGCGTGTTTATTCGTCCAGAAGCTCTGAGCCTGCCGTCTCTTCCTCAGCTGCTGTCTGTCAGCTAGCAGCAGGTCTGTCCCTCCAGTCCACCTGCTTCTGGACTTCTTTGTCCTCGTGATGGATTGGAGACCAAACACCTGAACACTGCACTGACTCACCACAGCCTCTGTATAAGTGGTATTCAGTTCAGGTGGTTTGGTAAAAGAAAATCCAAATGAATGCTCATTCCTCAGTTTTTTTCTTTTGGTTCACAAGGTTAGCAGCAGGTGGCACCAGTTCTCCAGTCGGAAAATCAGAAGACGAGGGCACAACAAGGTGATGTCACTAAAAGAGCGAAAAATGGAGACAGTGAGGGGAAGGGTTCGACACACATGAACCTCAAACTACAGTATATTATGAAGCGTGTGTGTGTGTGTGTGTACTGTGTACTGTGTCTGTTCTCGGTGTCACACTGTGCCAGCCTCCATCATCTGTTTATGAAATCCTCATTCTCACTCACACACACACACACACACTCATTTAAAAATGTCATGTCAGGAGCACAGCAGAGAGGACAGCAAGATTTCATTCAAAATCTTGTTCATTTGATCTGATCTGGTCTGCAACTTGTGACCAGGTTAAAGTTGGGTGGAGCTATATTTGAAAGTCACCAAATGATAAAAACATGTTTTTTGTTATCCTGCCATCCGTTGTCTCTGTTGCTTCTGTGTAGCAGTGCTGACATCACTTGAAGAATGTTTGTCAAGCTGCATAAACTCATGAGTAAAATGATCTAAACAAACTATATAAGAATAATAACAATGATCAACACTAGTCAGTCAGCACATCCTGTGGAGTGAGTTCTGATTTCACTATGGAACCGTTCACTTTGTCGCCTTCATGTCATGAGAAGTCTGTGCCATGCATGTGCAACAAGAAGAAGAAGAAGGTGGTAAACATGTTAGTTTATTAGCAAGAGAAGTCATCAATGTCACAAGAATGAGAACGTCCCCTCAACAGTGGAGGACGAAGTGGAGAGAGGCAAGAGAAAACAAGCCAACCTGGTCAGTCAGGGTCTTAGAAATATGATGGGAATGGAAAGAATGTCAGCAGACGTGTGTGTGTGTGTGTGTGTGTGTGTGTGTGTGTGTGTGTGTGTGTGTGTGTGTGTGTGTGTGTGTGTGTGTGTGTGTGTTCACTGTTTCAGTTGGTGTCAGTAGACTGCTGTGCACACTATCCACTAAAGTTACTGCAGTCATACGGTGGATGTTGCGCTGGAATATTAGACAGTGAGCCATCAGAGCTATCATTTTGCAGACATGGGCACTTTAATTTGTCATAAATGAAAGTCAGAACCTCTTCTTGTGTACAAACAAGCCAAAGACAGACCTGAGGTTATTCCAGGAGGTGATCTTCACTAGTGCTGAGGCAGCTGTAGAAAAATGAACAAAATACCTTAAAGGACTAGTGTGTAGGATGTGTTGGCAGCCAGTGGTGTAGTTGCTGGTTTTAACATTCTCGCCTCATCCTCTCCTCCCTAGCATGAAGGAGAAAATATGATGGCCATGATCTATCGAGAGCGAGGCTTTAATTGGTCTGTTCTTGGCTACTGTAGAAATATGGTGCTTCATCATGGTGTATTCTGTCAGTTTCTATACATAGAGCCCCTGTATTTTATACACTGGGCATTAAATACCGTGGAAGTCTTGGAATCCCACAAAGATCGTCAGGCTGATCGCAATCAGCAGTTTGTTTAGACTTCTTAGTTCCACCCACTGAGGAGGGAGGCGTTTCCAAAAGTAGCTCTGTCAAGTGTCAGGGGAGTTTTCAGATCACAATGTCATGACGAAGTTGCCTATTGTCGGTTGGTAATGTTGGAATCCCCTCTAGTGGACAGATCATATACCAACCAAATGTCTGTACGCAATACAGCATAGGTATGTCAACAGGATAAAATTCAGCATTTAAAAATTTGATTATAATTCAAATGTTAAAAATATGAAGCAGTTTCTGGATGATGTTGCATTGTGCTGTGTCAAAGGTTGTGTCAGTTCAGCTTCTTCCACTTAAATGACTGTTTTGTGTGATTTTCCCGTCATGCCTCATAATGAGTTACATTCAGAAAAATGTAATTGTGTGGTGTGTGTGTGTCATCAGCAACAATATGTTCAACAGGGAGAAGGAGGGGCAGGAAAAACAGTGATGTCAGCAGGGAAGAAGAGGAGGGAGGACTGCCTTGCCTTTTCCTTTCCCCCCCTCCTCCTCCTCCTCCTCTTCCAACTTGTGCCTCCTCCCCCTCCTCTTCTCCTATTAGTGTGGTGGAGAGAGAGAGGATCAGTAGGTGAGTGCACATAGGATTAACAACTGTGACAGTGGATATGGGGGAAGAGAAACAGGGAAATAGAGCAGTGTAGAGATAAGAGAAGTGAACGAGATGCCAAACAGGGTGAGAGGATAAAAGACAAAGGACAGTTGGAGATCCGAAAGTGTCCTAACTAGGAGTCCACTTGAAGTGAAAACTAAGCGCTTGTTTCTGGAATTGGGTGGACCCACCGCTAGAAAGACTTGAGATCAACCACCACAGCTACCATGTACAGTGGATATGGAGGTATGAACCCAGCTCATGTCTAATCATTAACTCTCTGTTTGTCAGGATGCATTCACAGTTGCTGGTTGACAGGTTTGTCACTTATTATGAGTCGATGGTGGAAGTTTAATCCAAAACCAAAAATAAAACACCAAAACTGTGACTTGTGTAATGGAGGAGCCTTCCTAAACATAGACACACAAGCCGGAAATGTTTGTAAAAGTAGCACTTATTAATTGATGTATATCAAAAGACAGTAATAAAGGCCTGTCTCTAGCTGTAGACTGTAGTGATGGGAAGTTCGGTTCTTTTTAGTGAGTCAGATCTTTTGACTCAGCTTACCAAGAAGAGCTGGCTCTTCTGGCTCCTAAACGGCTCTTCATATTACCACTTATACCTTTCATAATTCGTGCTGATTTGACTTATGATTTGTATGTGTACACATATATCATGTATATATTCAATACATCATTTGTACAGTCGTAGCCAATCGTTTTCATTGTGTTTACAGACCCTTGTAACTCTCTGAAGCCGCCCAATGTATGCACTAACTTGCTTGTAGAACCACACTGCTACACAAAGCAGATAGAAAGACCTATAAAAACTATTTTTAAAAAGGACAGCTATTGACTGTTGGATGCACAGTTCTCACGTGTTTGTGAAGGTTGTTTGTGGACCCTGTTTGATTCGACAGCTTGGCTTTTGCAAAATTCTGCATTCTGCCTTTGTGTTTTAACATTTTTAAAATGGGTCTAAATGCTGCTTCCTTTTCTACTGTCACTCAACGGCTCACGTACCATGACCGTCACATCGCTAGTAGCCTGGCTCTCTTTGTAAATGCAAGTTGGTGTGTGAAGTCCTTCCTTCTTTCTTAGTAACCAGTAGCTAGCCTGAAACACCATTCAAATTTAAAGAATGACTTTAATAATGTGTAGATATCTGGAAATATTTGGGTGTGTGTGTAAACAGGGGCCACAGCATTATGGAACTATTACTGGTGTTTGTGGCCTTTTGTATACTGTTCTCCAAGTGTTAGTCCATTATCTTCATAATTCTTCTTTGAAGTATTTGGCAAAATATAACTTCTTATTCCTAAAGGGTCCAATCAGGTGTTATGGCAAAAATGTCAGGTCTCGCATTCATTTGATTGGAGTTTGATGGTTTAGGCTGCTGGGTATACTAAAAACATAAAAGGCAGTGACCTGCAGCAGAGGAGTTGTAACAGGACCACGATGTTGTGGCCAGTCCAGCCAGCAACTGGTCAAAACAGTCAGTCCACAGTCAGCCTGGAGTATCTCTGAGAGAGAGCGCTGTCCCGGTACATTTCATGGGCTCTCCCAGCTGTGTCCTGGATTGGTTTCTTTAATGTAAGCAGTTTCTCTGAACCCTGAGACGTTTCCTTTCATTTGTCTTCAATTGTTTGAGAGAGAGAGACAGGCAGAGACACAGCTGTGGTGGAGTGACCCAGAGAGTCAATGAGAAGAGGGAGCGCCATTTTCCTGCTGCCTCTGGTTGGAGCTCCTTTCAGTATTCTATGAAAATAAACGTGTACAGATTTGGTAAAGATAGCTGCTCCTTTAAATAAGCACAGTGTCTGATTTTATTGTTGTTAGAGTTATATTATTGGTTCATGGTAATGCAGTTATAAATGAGGATCAGCATACTTCAGTAACACAAACCAGGCTCACTGCTTTCAGTTTTCTAATCATTTTTCAGACACTAGCCTTTTCCTGGAAGTGAGCAAGCATGGCTGTTGGGTTATTCCTGTGACTCAGTGTAGCCATAAATTGCACTGGTCTTTTCCTGACCCTGCCCTCCTTGCAGGATGTTACTCCCTCCTGGGTTTCCTTTTCCTAAAGACAGTAATATCAAGGGCCTGGAGGGGAGGGCCTTGAGGGAAGGGCCTGGAGGTAGTTATGAAACTAAACTGTATGTACATTATGTGGGGGTGTGAGAGAATAAACAGTGGATGGAATAGTGGTGTTGTGAAAGGAGGAAACTATATAACACGATGAGTACTAAGGACCAATGCTTTCTTCACCTTAACTAATATGCAGTGTTTACCACGAGCTTTGACCTTTGAGCCACTTCCTTTTCTTACAGATCCTACTGGATCTGTGGTAGAGACAAATATCTTAAGCTCAAACATGCAAACTTTTACCTAATTTTAAAGCTTCAGTGTATAACATTTTGGAGTATTTATTGGCAAAAATGGAAAATAATATTCAAAACAATGTTTCCATCTGTGTATATTCACTTGAAAATAAATGTTTCCTTAGAATGAAAGATTTATATCTATAGATAGAGTAGGTCATCCCATACAGCAGGGCTATTCAATTAACTTGGAATTTGGGCCGGTTCATGAATCTGAGGCAAAAGAAGGAGCCAGAGAATATGAGTAATCACAGTAACAAATTACAACAACATAATGAAGGAATCAATATATTCTATTTATTTACTATTCATTTGTAAATGCAGAACAACATATGCACATAAATCCACACATGGGCTACTACTGTACTAACTTTTCTCTACTAACTTGAACATAGATCAGTCAATCAGTCAAGGTCAGCCATAGATATAGCTGACCTTATATCAGATTTAAATGAGGTTTCACTCATTTAAGTGACAGGCAACAGCAAATTGACCTCCACTAACAAAAATAAAACATAGTGCATAGTATGGTACAGAAAAGAATTATAACAACACGACAGTGCATGCTATTTTATCAAGGCAATGTATTTCAAATTGCACCCAGATATGTGAACCATATCACTATGGAACCATATCACTTACATTTTCATTTCATTTAACTGACTAAAAACTTCAATTACAAGTGCACCAACAAATCCAAAACAAAACTGCACAGTATGCTTGTGATTATTCATTCTAATTAGAACAATATAACAGTACATGGCACTTTATCAAGGCAGAACATTTCAAACTGCTTTCAACAATAATCACCTCACCCACTTTAGCCCTGCTAACATGAGAAAAAAATCACTGTAACAGTCCCTCAGTTGACAATTATTTACATGTTCAAAAATCAATGCACATTACTTGCTTGGCTAACATGCCTGCTACCTTGGTAGTTTGGCAACATTTGCCATCTAATGAGACATGGCATTTTTTTGACTTATCAAGAGCAGTGAAGTCAGGTGTATATGTTGTCAGGGCAATGCGCAAGCAATGTTGCAGATGCTGGTCAGTGAGGGATATGCGATTGTGAATTTAATGGCATTCATGTGTGAGTACGACTCACAAGTGTATGTTGAGCCAAACATTGTCAGAAGAAAAAGTGCAAGACCCCATGAGTGTGGAAATTTCTCTCGGCTGACTACATGGCTCCAGAATTTTACAAATTTTACGAATTTTACAAAGCCTGCCTGCTGTAAAGACTGAAATATTGGAATTTGCTTGATCGAATCAGTAACACTTTTTTGGGTTTTCTCATCTGTTACCAACCCAGCATATACTCCTTGACTATCTCTGAGCCTGTAAATGGATTTTACCTTTTCCCAATATCTATGCCACTTGTAACAATGCAGCTACTGCTCTCTTGGTCCGTACAAGCCCGGAACACTATATGACATCTTTGCTCATAACAAAATGTAAGCCCTGATATCTTCATTAAGATTAAAGTTAGTATGCATTGTGTTGAAATGCCTTCTCGAATTATACTCTTTATACACGGCGAGGGACAAATTGCACGCAGGATTTGCATCACCAGCAATAAATGCATATTTCTCTGTCCATTCATTGTTGAACTGCCTGTTCTCTGAGTCAACTTTTCTTTTTTTAAGGAGAGAGAGACATTTTGTCTTGTTAGCCAACCTTCATGCTTGACGGAAACAAATCAGAGCGTTGCACTAGAGCACGCTGTGAATGGAGATTTTTAAGATTTTTGATTGCCTGGCTAAAAAAGGTATATTCTACCTGTTTTTCCACCACAACTTAAACGTGTGCATACCGCCTCCTACTGCACAAGAAAATGTACATTTAGTTAGAGTCATGCACTATATGAGACTATACATATATAATGATCACAGTACACTCTAAGGGCCGGTCCAAAATTCCTCAGGGTCTACAGAGTCTACAGTCCTACAAAACACTGTCACTAGTTATGGTCTTTTGTGTTCTCATGAATTTTGTGGCTACTGTTGGTTCTTCGAAACATTTAGAAGTAGAACGTGAGGAGAAGAGAGAGAAGAAGAATGGACTCACTTTTACTTTCAGGCAAATCACTATCCTCTCATTAAAAACAGCATCATCACACACAGACTAACACAGGATAACAGCAGGCTGTAACCTTAACAAACTGACTTTTGACTGACCCACAAACTAACTGTGATCTGGAGCTGATGACACAGAGCAGCACATCTCACATCTGTTTGCTGCTCGCCAGAGTGCCAAAAACTGCAGTTCCTCCAACAGCCACTTGAGGCTGGCTAGGGAAGAAGTCAGTAATTTGGAGCATGTCCATTTCAATGGACAGGTGGGTGTCATCACAGGTGTCTGGTTTTTAGTAACCAGGCCTCATTGCGCTCCACTTCTAAATATTTTTTATTTTTAACAGTCATGGCATGTTGTTTGAGTAGCGTCAGTCTGGTGTGATATACACGCATAGCTTCCCCTTTTTTAGCGCAACCTGAACATTGCAACTGATTGATGGGACCTGGTCTCAGCTCTGTGAAAACACTGCAATGAAAATGTCCAAATCCATGTGACACACTCCATTCATTCATTATATTCATGAAAAATAAAATAAAAACCTTAGCTAAGCTATAGTGAAGGTGACTGAACAGTTCATTATTACTCTTCTAAAGATCATTTTTTGGGCCTTTCCAAGCTTTATTAGAGACAGCTGAAGAGTGACAGGAAATATGGGGAGAGAGATGGAATGACATGCAGGAAAGAGCCACAGGTCAGGACTCAAACTCGGGCCAGCTGCAGCGAGCCTTCGCATATGGGGCGGCCGCTCTACCGACTGAGCTAAGCGCCGCCCCAGTTTCATTATTTCTCTTGACACAAGTGTGTTTTTTCTAAATTTAACATTCTTTACAGGCCACATACACACACAGACAAATTGTGAGTATTTAATTGATGTTCATCTAAAGTACAAAAGTCTCAGGTTTCAAAAGAGTGTGTCTGTGTTCAATTACATATTGTAATTGGATGAACTGAGGAAGGATTTTTTTTAACCAGCTAATATGTGTGCATGTCATGAAGTATGTCAGTATTTATCTTGTGCTTGTGTGTCAAAGTCACCCATGGGGACAAGTTTTGGATTTGGTCAAGCACTGAATGAGAATGAAACCTTGTAAGCAAAGCCAAAGTGTGGACATCATGGCTGCTTTCTGCCATCTCTCTCTGTCTGTCTCTCTCTAAAGGTACAGTGTGAAGGATTTAGTAGCATATAGTGTTGTAGATTAGTAGATTACAACCAACTCAATACAGCTTGCCTCATCCTCCATTTCCTAGTGTGAAGGATAAACTACAGTGGTGTGAAACTTGTGAGAAACACAAAAGGCTTTTCCACTGTGGGATTGTTGAAACGTGACAGTTCAATATGGTGGACTGAAGATATAAAACACTAAAAACATATTCTTATTTTTCATAGACTTGTTTTCAGATGAATATACATAAATGAAATCATAGTTATGATATAAGTTAATGTTACACACTGGACCTTTTGAAAGCCCCAAAAGTGATAGTAGTGAAGTAAATATTCCAGCGGAGTAGAAAACATTCACATTTATTCTCTGGAAGAATTTTTCGTGACAGTGTGGCTGCTGTTTGTTGCTCTGATCTGAACCAACATCACCATACATAGCTTATCCTGCTAGTAGAGCGAAACTGTGTGAGGGAGACATAGACTAGGTGCTGTGTGTGTACTGTGTGTCCCAGGCAGGGTTTTTCCAGAACGGTCTGAGAAAGAGAGGCCAGAGAGCATCAAACAATAGGTGTGGTGTCGCACACATGATTACCACAGACGCGTACAGAAGGCTGAGTGTGTGGCTCAGAGCCACATCCCCAGTGTTTTCATGAGTAGAGGAGATGGTGTGACTGGAATCCATTACTGTCATTGGGCAGGACTGCTGGAGCGCTGTTTGGATCAGGTAGGGAACACAACACACAGCACAGTTTGACAGATTTATCAGACCAACTTGTGGATGAGCTGGTTGAAGTTTGAGTGGATCTGATGGATCAGTATCCGGGATCTGGGATGCTGAAGGATTAGCTCATGAAGTCTAATAAATAGGCAGGACAGCAGGGAGTGACAGACTAGCAGAAATGTGCCGACTACCGCTGCTCTGTCTGAACCAGAGCTGTGACAGAGACATGGAGCCACGTCAAGGTCTGTTTGGTTTTTGGGGTTTGGAGGTGTAACGGTTAGTTAGCTGTGGTTCAGTACATTTTGAATGAAAAGGGGTTAGGGTTAGGGTTAGGGAAGAAGAATGCAGAAGGCATTTTTGACATTTATTTTGATAAATGTCCTGTTATATCGGTGTGATTGATGGCAGTGCAGTCTTAAATTCAAACCTGTATTTAGTTTGTTGTTGTTTTAATGGAGGTTTAGCTGGTATGGATGTTGGAGATTTCTACAGCTCTGATTTCTACAGGACGTGAACACTGACGCTCTTTCATTTGGAGCTTCAGCGAGGGCTTAGTGCAGGTTTCATATATTTGTTCATTGAGTTTTTTGAGTTCTGCTGGATTGTTCCCACAGTAGGTACATGGTAGGGGTTGTTTCCAGGATGACTGCTCTGAGTCATTATGGAGACTTTGTCATAGAGATGGTGAACTACTGTGACAACACGACATGCTGATTTTTCTGGGACTTAAAGAGGAAGGAGCCTGGATGTGATGGACCCTGTATGACCCAACTTTTCCACTTGTGTTTGTTCACTTTGCACCTCTGGCTGGTTGAGTTTCTCCCTCTGAAATATGTCGTTTTCCTTTATCTCTGCAGCTCCTCAGTAATCTGTGTGAGTGAACTTAAACTAGGTTAAATCAACAACTGGTTGCCCCCCCCACACACACACACACAGTATTTCTTACTCTTTCACCCTCACTTAAAAGACAATTGTTTCTTAACTATCTACAGCTCCACCTTAAACATGGCTTAAGTACTCTTTCCATCCCTTGTGATTTAGTCGATCTCCAGCAGAGCTGACCTTTTCTCGTCAGTCCGATGACTGCAGCCCTCAGGACTATCTCCCTTTGTTAAATTTCCTGTCAGGAGAGGCAGTTGCTTCTGACTTCCTGTAGGATTGTGACATTTCCTGTGCTGTGGGAGGGTTTTTTCTTGCTAACAGCTTTCAGCTGTTTGAAAAAAACAGGATACAGGGCACTGGATAGGCCACGGTAGGAAAACACTGCTTTAACTGGCAGACTTAAGCCTCAATAACAAAACGTTGCTTCAGGACATGGACTTTAAATGTTGGTTAAAAGCATTTTGGCTACGTGTGTGTGATAAAAAGAGACATGTCTTTAATGACAAGTTTATTTTTTTCATTGTCATCATCATCATAATTTAACCAAGATCACTGCTGTGTTAGTGTGGATGGGGAGAAAAGAAAAGAGAGGCACTGGGCAGCTTCTGCACTGTTGCCCATAAGTTGGAATCATTTAGTTTTCAGACACATTCCTCTTTTTGTTTCTATTCATACACATCAGCTTAATTTCTTCCAAACATATCACAGCAGGTTTAATTGCTGCTGTGATATGTTTGGAAGAAATTGATCAATAAAGTTATGAGAAGATGCACTTTATCTATCAAGAATAAATCACATTGTCACAATCATTTCATGAGAAGAGGTCCAAATATTTTATTCCAACTTTATGGGCAGCAGTGTAACTACTCAGAGTAGCAGGATTGGAGAGTGCCTCGATGCTCAGTCCTGCAATAATCCATAGTCAGGTTTGGGTTCTTAATTATCAGATTTTTTTCTCAGTCAGCTTTGTGGCCTCTTGGGTGGCTTGGCCGGCTTCTCCAGTCTGGATGTCGAAGTGTAAAACTGAACCCCAAATTGCTCTTGAAGGCTGCACCATCTGTGTGTGAATGTGATTAGTTACTTTTTAATAGGTGGTTGGCACCTTGCATGGCAGCCTCTGCTGTCAGTGTGATGTTCGGTCCTGTCAGTTATGCTAATACACTCTAACTGGCTCTACAAGTATTCAGCACTTACACCTTGAGTTGTCGGAAAACTAAAAAGTTGTGGTAAATGTATCATCTGTAATGGGCCGAATGTGTGTGTCTTAAAACCTCTGGTCCATGCCTCACTGTGCCTGTTTTTAAAAACTCGTCTGGGGAAATATTGCATATATTTCTGAATGTCCAATACCACGCTAACATTTTTTCCTATCTCATCTCCTGAACAAAAAATAAACATTTTATCCTAGTTTATTATTAAAAATCTATGGTAAGGGGTGTCTCTTGGCTCGGTTAATGGCAGCCGCCCCATGTGCAGGGGCTGTGACTCTGACTGACTATACTGCTATCGCCTGTACTCAGATTTTTTGTAAAACCGTTAAAGAATTCAGACGTCTCTTTGATAATGGTGGTCTGTGGGGAAATGTACTGTGGTTGGGCAGTGGAACAAATTGAGAGTCTGACTGTTGCATGTCCAGCTCGTACATCCACACAGTTACATAACAAGAGACAAGGTCTTAAAATCTCTGCCATGGTTTCAGTTATCAGGGGACCTGAGGCGCCTGGTTGCTCAAACACGCTATCTGTAAAAGCACCCACCTGTCAATCAAAGCATCCACACTCTTAATTAATTCTTAGCCTTAATAAAATTTGAACAGGTGAGTTCTATAAAAATTGACCCTCAGTACAGGAAAAGATTTGCATTTGAGTGGAGCTTGCAGCACTTTTCAACAGTACATCCTGACTGTCTGCACTCTCAGCAGACTGTATTTCCTGTTCAGCTCTGCTTTTCTGTTTGTTTGCAGTCAGTTTTCTCTTATTTCAGATAAAGAGACACATCAGGTTTATTCATCACATTTACACCTGCAACAACATGCTTCTTTTCCTGGATCCAGATATATATCTATTGCCTAAAGTGCATACCATGTTATTGTAATGGCTCTGGTTGGATTCTGACTAGACCTTTGTTACATGGTGCATCTCAGAGTCTCCTCTGTATGTCCATACAGCTGGCAAATATTCCTTCAATTTGATTTCAAAGCAGACACCGTGTTGAAACCAGCGTGCAGCAGCAGAGTGCTGTCTGTTGATGGTTCTCCTCCTTTTGTCTGCATAGGGAGTCCATCCCGAACTCTCTCCACCATGTCGCTGTCTGTTCGCCCGGTCAGACGCCTCACCTCCAGATCCATCACTAGGAGCCAGAGCTTTACCGGAGTCAACACTTACGACAAGCCCTACAGGTACACACACACACACACGTATGGGGGAAGTACACACTTTACAGGACATCCTCTCAGGTGGAGCTCAGAAGACAGACAGACTGACTGTGTGTGATTGTTGTTTAGCTCAGATTTGGTTTATTCTAACTTTCAGATGATTGCAGTACATGTTAGCCTGTTTCACCACCATAACTGAATCTGCTGACAGATACATTTTTCATTTCTTAAAAAGTAATTCCTGCAAAAATGTAATTTGGATTTCTGACAGAACAGCTTCATTCAGATGATTGCATCTGGGGGAGCAGTGGTACTTGTTGTCAGTCTTTAGCTCCTCTGTTCATGTCTTTGTGCTGGCTGTGAAACAGCTTACACAGCCTGTAAACATGAAGGCTGTTTGATTTCACTGTTGTTTCCTCAGTCATCTTTGCTTCCACTCTTTGTGTTCAGATGCACAAAGATTGGTTCCATTTCCACAAATGTTTCCTGCTCGCATTCTTTTTTCACACTTAGGTATTTTTCATGTTACTATGTGAACGTGTTGATATGTAATATCAAATCATTTTTATAGGAATAAATCTGTTCCATCTTCCATAACTGCTTGTCCTCATCATGGTTGTGGAGGGCTAGAGCTGATCCCAGCTGACACTGGGTGAGAGGGAGGGGTTACAACCTGGATAAGTCAGACACATAGAGACAAACAACCGTTCACAGGGAACTTAGAGTTACAAATGAACCTACATGTCTTTGGACTGAACATGCAAACTCCCCGGGCCCTCTGATGGCTTCAAACTTTTCTTCCTGTGAGTTGACAGTGCTAACCACTGTACCACTTTCTTCATTTCATTGGTGCTTCATTGGTTGTGTCTAGTTTTTTCACTGATGAATAAAACCTGTTTGTTAATTATCACAGATCAGCTCCATCCACAACAGAGTGTCCATTGTTATAAGAGGACATTGTAAGATGAGCCCACATGTTGATGTCAGGTGAGGATATCTAAGGATGATGTTGACCTCCTGTTGCAGGAACCTCTCAGTGTTCAGCACACCAGGTCTCAACAGGAAGCCCAGCAGAGCCAGCAGGATGTTCACTATGTCCACCAAGTCAAACCCACCACCTAAAGTTCCTCAACCAGAGCGACTGGACCAGGTCTATGAGGCACTGAAGAAAGGCCTTCAGTGAGTCCACTCACAGCACACACAGGCTCCCTTGCATACAGATAGGAAGTGTAGGCTTTAATTTGGAGGGATCTGTACTGTGCTCAAACACTGTGTTGTCTGTGTGCGTTTGTGTCTGTGTGTTCTCTCAGGTCTTACCTGCAGGTTTATCAGATGGACTTGGATAATCTCAGCAAACAGATGAAAGAATCAAAGAGGAACTCCAGACTGGTACGTTCTGACATTTTGCTGGTTGGTTCAGTGCTGCAGGTGAAAAGCTTGTTCTAACTTTGATGTAGACACACAGACTATTTCTTGACTCCTTCATTTTCTCACTTGTCAGTGTGTCCCTGAACACGGAGGTTTCAGAAAAGTCCTTTCAAAGGTTGAAATATCAAATTTACAAAATTGCAAAGAACTGACCAGCCAGTGGTGTGTCTGATTTTGTCAGACTGTTTCTTTCTGTGGTGCTGAGCATCCTTGGTGTCTAATGAGCTGATGTTTTCTGTCTCTTCAGGGTTTCCTGTATGAACTGGATAAGGTGAGCTATCATAAGTTCTTAAATGCTGACAGACCTTTATTTATGATTTGTTTTATGTAAGTATGTCATCATATTGTAGTAAGAAGTCTCTTGTAATTTCTTATGAGTATCAAGTTTGCACATTAACTCAATACTTATTCACATCTACCTGATAATTCAGTGTAATGGTCAGTTCCACAGCACTGATTCCATCAGTATAACAATGAAGTCATATCATAGTTATCACTGTTTCTACGGTCCGTGCTTTTTCTGCTGTTAAACTGCCTTTTTATTGCTCCCTTTCCTGCTGGGCTTTTCATTTGAAACATTAACATAGATTGTGACTCATTACAGGCCAGGTCATTAAGGCTGCCTCAATGTTAGAGAGCCGCCAGCCTTTTTTTGTTGTGCTGAGCCTGAACATTTTCTGAAAATAGTGAAGACTGTGACTCTGTCTTGCCCGTAACAGCAAGTAAAGGTGACTGAGAGGTACATAAGACGCCTGGAATTTCATCTCAGCAAGGTAAGACCACAATGATCCCTGTTAAACAATTCCTCTCTACATCAGTGAATGTTGTCCAAAATCCATGTGTTCAGGATTGAACTGTACTCCACTGTTTTTGTCCTCACGTCACCTTTTAATTTCGCCTCATGTTTCATGTCGTAATGATTCATACATCTGATTCTGGGATACCTTTACTGCAACTAGACTAATGTATGTTGTTGACTGTTGATGCAGCTTAGTTGTCTTATTTAGATAGCCAGTGTTGGGAGCATTGCTGAGAAATGTGATTATTTTTGTGAAATGATATGCCCATTTTAACTACTATTTGATGTCAGCAACACCGTCATGTTGACTCCTCTGTTCATCAAGACACTCTGTAAGTGTCTATCAACCAAGGAAACTTTTTTTTCTTTTTTTTTCCACAAATGACAAATGAATGAGTATAATGTATAATAATAAACTAATACTGGGGCGGTCGGTGGCGAAGTGGGTTAAGCAGCCGCCCCATGTGTAGAGGCTACAGTCCTCGCTGCAGCTGGCCCCGGTTCGACTCCCGCATCGGACGCCATTTACTGCGTGTCTCTCCCCCTCTCTCTGCCCCCTACTTCCTGTCTATCTTCAGCTGTACTATCAATAAAAAAGGCCAAAAAAATTATCTTAAAAAAAAAAAAAAAAAAAACTAATACTGGTACCTCATCACCAAAGCCTATACTGCGCTCTGTACTAGACTTCAGCTGGCCACCCTCTGGTTCTTAAGCCAAGTCCCTGTGGACAGAGCTGCTCGTGCCCCATAGTGTTAATGAAATGTATGAAAATGACAGGCAGCATTACAAAGGAATATGCTAAATATATGTTCAAAAAGTTAGATGTGGAGCTACAGTGTAACTTTTCCCTTTCTTTTCACAGATTGAGGAGCTGTATGAAGCTTACTGCCTGCAGAGGAGACTCCGAGACGGAGCCGACAAGATGGTGAAGGCTTACACTGCCTCTCCAGGCAGTAAGGAGGCCAGGGAGAGTTTAACAGAAGCTAATAAAGGATACAAAGAGTACACTGAGGTAAGCTGAAGAGGACAGAGTGAGTGTATTAAGAGGGAGGAAAAGAATAGGGCCATTGCATGAACGAGTAGTAAGGGAGTAGATTGAAGAGTAATAGGATATAACATACAGGGCTCATCTTTAAACAACAGTCGAGTAGTTTAGACCTGTAGATGTTGATAAATGAAGTCTCTCTTTGTGATCCTGTCTATAAAAAATGAATGAACTCCTTACTTACTGTTCTCTGTAGAACATGTGTGTGTTGGAGAGTGAGTTGGAGAACCAGCTGGGGGAGTTCCACATTAAGATGAAAGGTAAGAATGAAACATCCATCTCTGCCCTCCTTTCTCTCATCCTCCTTTTTTCAGCCATGCAACAACAAAAATCTCCCTCAAATCAACTGGAAGGTGTACATGCTCCACAGATGATTTATTCAAAGGTTTTCAAACCAAATATATTTTGAATGAATTATTTTTTCTCATTTGGCATGTTTTGGACTTGCATGAAAGAATGAGAGAATTACTGCACAGACTAACTGTGGCAGCTCCTCAGTAAATGAATAATAATTACACAATTCCAGTAATATTTTAACTTGGCTCACATTTTCTTTCATATCAAAGTAATCCAGTAATGGTCTGTCATATCACTGTAATCTGGTTATAAAATATTTTTACATTTTCATAAAACTTTATTTTCTCTCTGAGAAAAAGGAAAGAACTCCTCGATCCTCGTGTACACAGACATCACTCGCTGAAAAACACAGGTTTAAAATCACTGACCAATGACACTCCACCCCTAATGACACCCTGCCTGCCCTAAATCCAGTCCCAACAGTGATTCTAAGAAGCTCATGGGTTTCGTCTGTTTCTGTTTTGTCTTTCAGGTCTGGCTGGATTTGCTAGATTGTGTGCTGGAGACCAGTATGAGGTTAGTCCATCAGTAGAAACGAAACAGAAACAGAAAAGTTGTGAAAGAATTAATAAGAAAAATCAAACTAGAAAACATTGCCCTTTCCGACGATGCAGTTGGAACCCAGTGTAGTCCAGCTGATGCAGCTGGGACTCAAAGAAGTGGTAACTAAATAAAAATGTCCAAGTTGAGTAAATGTGTTTACTACAAATCAAATACAAAAACTGTGAAACCAAAATTAGAGATTATTATTTCTTTTATTATATTTATTTACTTTTACTTGAGCACAGAATGTTGAAAACATAAATTTAAATCAAACCAAGATGAGTTAGCACCATGCTTGTTGGTTAAGTCTGTGGACTGAAGATGAGAATAAAGTGTGGTGTGTGTGGATAAATGGATCATTCTTTCTCCTTTACTGTGTTTAAGATGTCCAGTTCTCATTTGCTGGCTTTGAGTTGCATATTTTTCTCTTCAGTTCTTGCTCAGTAAAAGGGAGGTCCCAGATGTTCTGAAAGTTTTTAATTGATTGGAATGTTCACTTTCAAATGTAAATAATACACTTCACACATGTTCAGATTTTCATGAAGTACGGGCGTCAGCGCTGGAAGCTCCGCGGTCGAATAGAGATCAATGCCAAACAGGTGTGGGACAGTGAAGACATGGTCTTTCTGCCGCTTATCAGTGAGTTCCTTTCCGTGAAGGTCAGTGTAATACTTTATTTTTATGTATGCTCTGTTCTGATTGGTCATTGTTCATACTTGATTAAACAGTGTTATTGCTTGTATTGATTTTTCTTGAATGATTGATTGACAGGAGTTAACCTGTTAAAGACACGCAGTAATCTTTGGTGGTGCAATAAAACTACATTTCTGACTCCCAGGTGACAGAGCTGAAGAGCTTAGCCAATCACGTGGTTGTAGGAAGTGTTTCCTGTGAGACGAAGGACCTTTTTGCTGCACTACCACAGACAGTCGCTGTGGATATTAATGACCTTGGGACTATTAAGCTAAGCCTTGAAGTCACATGGAAGTAAGTTTGTTATGCTGTCCGTGTATGATACTGAGTGTCATGAGTGTTTATTCATTAACAGAACATTGTTTAAGTATTATATTGAATGTTTGCTTTGTCTCTGTCTCTTTCTGTCAGTCCGTTTGATAAAGATGATCAGGGCTCATTGTCGAGCACAGTCAACAAAGCTCCAACAGTCAACAAGAGATTCTCAACCATCTTCAACCAGAGTCCACCTGACACGCCGTCTTTACGAGAACAAGCCTTCTATGTAAGTTCTTCTGTACTCCTGCTGCCGCTACACTGCTCTCTTGCATACAGCTCCATCCACAGTCTCTAAACCTTGACTGCCTTTGTATCAAAGACTAATGAATGACACATCCAAGAACCTCAGGGAGTGAGAATGGACAAAGTGCACTAAACAATAGTAACTTGTAGCAAGCCCTCTCAAGGCTTTATAAGTAATCAATGAAATCTTAAAATCACATCTATAAGCAACCCGTAGTCAGTGTAAGGAAGCCGAAATCAGTGTGATGTGATTGTGTTTCTTTGACCGAGTCAAAATCCTGGCAGCAAAGTTTTGGATGAGAGGATTTAGTCATCTAAGCAGCTAGTTATGAAGACATGTACAATTTCTAGATGATTTCTATTATACAGGACAGAAAAGATCTGGAAAAAAAGATCTGATCCTTGAAGTGTTTCTCGGATTGAAGCACTGAGTTTGTCTAAGGTCTTGATAAGGTTTTGTCTAGGTTTTGATAGAAAATGACTCCAAGGTTTCTGCCATGCTGAGCTACTGAATGGAACAGAGAGCTAAGACTGTTCATTGTCCATTGGCTGATCAGCACAGGTGGACTTTTGATCAGATGAAATCAAGTTCAATTCTCATAGAATTATTCACATTGATCACATGTCTGGAGGTGGTCTTTGTCAACTGGTGGAGAGCAGGACAGAATTGAGGTGTCATGGTTTAGAACACAGGTATTGAGGGAGCACCACATTGACTGCTCCCTAACTGCTCCATTGCCTTCTGCTCCACCTACTGCCACTTGGACGTGCAGTCACTGCCTCGGAGTCTCATCAGGCGGCAACACTGGCCACTGTTGGACATCTTCAGAGACACACTTAACCAGAGCTGTTCCTGTAGTGACAACTCACCAGCAAGACAGACCACTGCAGTAAGTCACTGTGGAGCAGGCATGGGCAAACTGTTCCACAAAGGGCCGGTGTAGCAGGTTTTTGTTCAAACCAAACAGGAGCACACAGTTTGACCAATCAGCTCTCTGAAGACTGAGATCAGTTGATTAAATGAGTCAAGTCTGGTGTGCTGCTGCTTGGTTGGAAAGAAAACCTGCAGCCACACCGGCCCTTTGTGGAACAGTTTGCCCAGGCCTGCTCTGGAGTAAACACCCTAAAGAATGTAGGAACACACAGCCCACTGGTGTGTTGACTAGAGACAGTGATGGTGGTGTAGGACATTAGAAAACTAGAGCTAGGTAGTCCCAGTAGTCAATAGTTCTGATTTGATGGAGCCATAATGAATCTTAATATAAATAATATAAATCTTCTGCACACATATGACACTCCACTATAGAGCGATTAATGGTGGATCTCTGTATATTTAGCACTTTCAGTCAGTTATTACAGTGTGAAACCTGTGAGGCTGTTGATGGGTCAAAGGTCAGCTAAGGTGTCTTAGTCCCTGTCAGAAAACAAGTCCAGCATCATTGCCAATCTGTCAAGCTGTGTCAATCTTTCAAAAGCACATGGGATTTATCAAAGTTGGCTGCAGGTGAACTTTATTATCTTCGCAGACAGACAAAGCCTGAGGCTCCCATGGGCAGACTGATTTTTCTGTCTAAAACATATCCATTTATACCCTCAAAGATTATACAATAATAGCAAGTCCTGCCCATTTTTCATCTTTCAACAGTCGTGATATAATGGTGTAAAACTTTGACAGATTGTTCCTGTCAAAACTTGGGTACTTTCCACTTTAATGGTGACTTAAATTAGTCACCCTAGTTGCCCATTTGCCCACACCTGTGCCATAACTGTTCAGCCTGAGTCAGTTTTGCATTGTTAGGCTTGAGTCTGTTTTCCAGTAAGACTCACAGGTTTCCCTCCAAACTCATATTCTTCTTAGCCTGCAGTAGCAAGCTTTTTCCTTTTTTCTTTACCTTCTTCAAAGATTATACCATTAAAGTCTAGCTTGCTTTACTTATATTAACAAAACATCTTTTACATCCATTTTCTTACACCATTAAATTATATATATTATATATATACATATAATATATATTATATATTATATGTTTCTTTTTTTAAAACTCTATTAATACTTTCCACACATAGTTTTACATTTCACACTCTTCTCATCTTGAACTATTACCATGGTGCCTATTATTACTTGATTAACATCAAACAATACCTTAACCGTTGTTGTATTGGTGTTTTGTGTTATAGAGAAACATATACTAGCAAGAAGGTGTGATGGGGACTCTCTAAACTTCACAATGACTGTTCACATATCAGTTTCCAGTCAGTTGTTCCTCCGCAGCATACACAGTATTCTCATCCTCACTGGACACAAGAGAACAAAGGAGAGTTGAACTCAGTCAGTGATAGGTGACTGAAAGGGAAGAGTCGAGAGTATGGTTGCAAAGGAGTGGAAAGTTTCCAGTAAATTTCTGGTATCTTTCCATTGGAAGTTAAACTCTGGGAATATTCCAAATCGAAACTCCATAAGAATTATAGAAATGTATGGGAACTGTTGTGAATTAACTGAATCATATCCAAACATAAATCTAAACATTTAGTTTTGCCATAAGCAGATATGTATGCAAAATAAAACAATCAAAAAACATTAACACATCAAATGTGTGTCTTCAATAGTCTCTGTGTGGGCTCTAAAGTGTGGTCCAGGTACAGGAGTCACCTGTGCAGGTAGGGGGCATGGCCTCAATAGCCCTGCAGTAAGCAGTGTGCATGTGCATGTGATTGAGGAATAGCAGATATTCAAGTGTACCTGCATGAAATCTGATTGTTTTAGTCAAGGTTATAATAAAAAAAATCCTGTTAAAGGTGGTGTAGGAGATGCTGGGAAAACGGTTCCAGCAAGCTATATTTTGAAAATACACACCCCTGCCTTTTCTTCAGACCTCCCCTTGAAACCACGCCTTCAAAGTAATGAAGGGTCTCTGTTCGCTCACGAATAGGTGAACGTGCAGAGGGGGAGGGAGAAGCGGACTGAAGTTTGATGGACGTGTCAAGATCCAATTATAATGTGCAGCCTCATCAACGTGATTGGACGGTGTTTCCCATGTTTTCACCCTCTAGACTGGACTAAAACATTTTGTTTTTTGACAAACCTTCTATTTTACTGGCTGCAATGGGGTCATGAAGAGGTTTTCAAGCAATATGGTAAAAATGCTCCAGAAAAAATCTCCTATCCCACCTTTAAGTCCTGGAATTTTGTAACCCTAGTCAAGACTCATAGACAGTGAAAATGAGGGGGAAAGTGTGTGAACTAAGATGGACTGTCATGTGACTTTTTTGTGCTGTTCTTCATACACTCCATGGCAGAATATGTTCTGTCCATGGCAGGGTGGATTATTAACCAGGGAAAGTGGACACTGCCACCTGGTCTCTGGCTTATGTCAACTAGTTTGTGACAAATTAACTCAAACTCTGGCTGGAAATATGTATCACCATGACAGAGCTTGGGCATGTGGTTAGCCCAGCTTAGCTGGACTGTAAGCAGGGGGAAACAGCTAGCCTAAGAGAGAGAAATAAACACAGACCAACAGACACACATCATTTGTGGGTTTTGTGGGGAGTTCTGCGCTCAAACTGTGATTGTCCAAAGCATCCTCAAGTCTTGTTAGGTTACAAGCTTTAATACCACTGTGCCCAAAATGGAATGGACAGTTGTTGGTCTTATTGGTTCCAGCCTCAAACATCTCCAACAACTATATTCACCACCTGAAAGACACGGTTGTGATAACTGCATTAGGCACCTCTACCTAATCTGTATGTATGTGTGCATATCCAACTCCTCCCAAATGGTGCTGTTCTCTTTTAGAACATGCTCCGCCGTCATGAAGAGCTTGAGAACGGAGCAGCATGGTCAAATTCTTCAGAGTCCTCCGATGACTCCTCCAGTCCTCAGATGTCTGTAGGAGGCCTACGCAATTCCACACATAAGGTAACACGCAACAGATGCAGTATGCTATCTGTGATCTGCTGCTGTTTATCGGGCATCATTAGCTTTGTTAAAGGTTGGTTTGTGAACTCCATCAACACTTTGGAAGTTCTGTGAAGATTTTTTTCCATGCTAGAATAGCTTCATCATGTTTCTTTAACTGAAAATGACTTTAAAATCGAGCAGTGTTTGGCTAAAATGAGTCTAAAAGTGTAGTTAGAACATTGTTTTAGTCTCTCTCCCCCTGTGACTCTCTCGTTCTCTAGGCAGTGTTGGTGACGCCAGACATTCAGCCAGCTGGAACAGGAAGTTCGTCCATACAGCCTGACATCTCATTTTGCCCCAGAGACTCGTCCTCCTCAACTCCAAACTCGACCAGCATAGTCAGCGAGGTGGCCAAGCACCAAGCAGAGAGTGACAGGTAGTGCTTGATTTGAGTTTCTGTGCTCTTTAACATTCTCACAGGTTTTTTCTAAATCATATTTGTTGACTGGTGACTTCAGTAATTACATGTAGCAATTTACAGGGAAGAGGAGAAGGGGACAGTCACTGAACCTGACAGTGAGGACAAGGATGCAGGGGAACAGTCTCCCATAGCAACAGGGGACAGTGGTGTGACCAACAGCCACACTTCACGTAGCTACTTGCGTTCTCTGAGCCACATAAGTGAGAGCAGTGCTGATGGCATCATGCTGACAGACAGGTCAGCTGGTGAATCAGGGGATGTGATGTCTCTGGCCTCCGGGCTGTCCATCAATGACATTGAAATGGAAATACCCAGCAGAACTCCTGAGCCACCCACCTGTGCTGTTTCTGACGCTGACCTGCCACTAACGAGGCTCTGCGTCGTCAAAGAAAACACATCAACTGATGAAGTCACCGATCAACATCCAAATATCAAGAAACTGGATACATCCAGCTCTGTCCTCACATCGCCCCCCCCCAGGACTGAAGGAATGGACCCTAGTATTGTGTCACAAATGAACACACGGCAAGATGGCGACACACACTCAGAGACCAGGGATGTGATGTATCTAGCCCACCGTGTTTCGGTGGAGGAAGATTTGCCTGGTGCAGGTGCAGATTGTCTGTTCACAGAGGGGGACGGTCCCATGGACAGCAGGTTGGAAGATGCTCTGGGAGCCGTAGTTTCTTCTCTGGACGATTACAGGGGACAGTTCCCTGAATTACAACTCCTGGAACAAGAGCTGAAGCTGCTGCAGGCTACACTGAAGGTGAGGATGGAGCGTGTGTGACAAAGTGTTACAAAGTTACAAAGTTACAAATATATATATATATATATATATATATATATATATATATATATATATATATATATATATATATATACACACACACACACACACACACACACACACACACACACACACACACACACACAGGTGTTGTTCACTTCTTCTCTTCTACCTGAGGAAGAGCATCACTGATGTGATGTTTCACATTATTATTATTATTATCACAGAAATATCAATGTTTGAATTAATATTAATGTTTTGAATTAATATTAATTAATAATGTATTTTAGATATGTAATGAGTGTGATAACAAAACAAATGACAACAAATTTATAACAAATAATAACAAATGTATCTTCTATCAAAATATCTAATAAAATGATCATCAGATCAGATCAGTTTTGTCAGCCCATTGTAATGGCACTCACACCACACACCTAAAGAAACTCCTTTCTTATTACAATTACACTTCATGTACGCATATTTTCAAATAAACATATTCATATACTTTTATATATTCATGTACACCAGTATTTTATTTTTACCCACCCTGTTTGTAACTGTGTGTGTGTGTGTGTAGGGTGGTAAGCACAGCCGGTCACCCAGCATGGTCAGCCTCACAGTGGAAACAGCTCTGGGCAGCTTTGATTTCCTCAACACGTCTGACTGGGAGGAGGAAGAGGAGGAGAAGAGTGACAGGAGGGGTAGAAGTGGCAGGTCAGTGCTGACAAACACACACACATACACTGAACACACTGAAACCCAAGCACATCCTCTGAAGTTCTGCACACTTCACACTGTTCCTAACATGTGTTATCAAATCAAATCATATCAATCATTGTATAGCCCAAAGTCACAAACACATTTTGCCTCAGAGGGCTTTACAATCTGTACAGGGAGTGACACCCTCTGTCCTTAGACCCTCGGTTCCAGTGAGGAAAAACTTGCCCACAAAAAAACCTTTAACAGGGAAAAAATGTGGAAGAAAGCTCAGGAAGAGCCACAGAGGAGGGATCCCTCTCCCAGGACGGACAGATGTGCAATGGATGTCACATGTACAGAACAATCAACACAAACATATTGTACAATTACAATGAATTACAATAAATGGTGAGGTGATTGCAGTAGCAGTGGACCACAGATGCACAGCAGCAATAAGTCATTAACCAACAAAGCTGTAGTGGGGATGGTAGCAATAATGACTATATATGGCATGTAATGCTAAATATGGTGGACGTCAGCAGCAGACCACGGCGGCAGCCACGATCCATGAGAACCTACTGGACGAGAAAGCACAAAAACTCCGGGGAAGAGGTGTAGTTAGTAATATCCAAAGAAAAGGTGTAAGAGAGATAATGATTGACAGAACAATAAAACCTCAGGCCCCGTTTATGCAGACTCTAAGGGATATCGAACTGCCTTACATTGATAGAGAGAGAGAGAGAGAGAGAGAGAGAGAGAGAGAGAGAGGGTTTACAGTAAGGCGTGGCCCTAACTATAAGCGCTATCAAAAAGGAAAGTCTTAAGTCTACTCTTGAAGGTGGTGACCGTGCCTGCCTCCTGAACCCAGAAAGGTAGTTTGTTCCACAGAAGAGGAGCTTGATAGCTGAAAGCTCTGGCTCCCAGTCTACTTTTGGAAACTATGGGAACCACAAGGAACCCAGCATTCTGAGAGCGCAGTGGCCTAGAGGGGTAGTAGGGAACTATGAGCTCTTTTAGATATGATGGTGCCTGGCCATGAAGAGCTTTGTATGTAAGGAGAAGAATTTTAAATTCTATTCTAGATTTAACAGGTAGCCAGTGCAAGGAAGCCAAAATGGGAGAGATGTGATCTCTGAATCACACAGTAAAAGAAATGAAATGAAATATCTAAAAACATCAAGCTGATGGCCTCTGCTGTCGTAGAAGCTGTGTTGTTGTGGTGTCTTGATGCCATCTAGTGGAGCTGTGTGGTAGCACAGAGACTCTGTTGGTATTTGCAGCAATGAAAGCATGTGAGCGGACCTGAAAATCTTTACTGCAAATAACACAACAGCACTGAAATTCTTCATGACCATTTATTGTCTTGGCTCAGTGTCACAAACTGTTGTCAGCTGACAGTAAAGTATCATCTTACAGCGGTGTCAGCAGATTTTAGGCACATCCATTCTGATACTGAAGCTAAATTCACACACATTCACACACCGATGGCACAGCCTCAGGAGAAATTTAGGGTTCAGTATCTTACCCAAGGACAGTTCAGAGGAGCCAGAGATTGAACCACAGATCATCTGATAAGTGGTCGACACGCTCTACGTCTTGAGGCATGTATTGTTTGTAGTTGCCATGTGGAGAATGCAGATGAACTAACAAAGTGAACTAAACTGACTGAACTTGTCTGAGCCTTCGGACGTTTTGAATCCTCCCATGACGCTCTTCCATGTGTTTAGGTCTCTGCAGGACAGAGGCTGGGACAGCCCCTCCTCCCCCACCTTCCCCCTCACCACAGGCTGCACCCCTCTGGACTGCTCCCTGACAGAGCATTTGAAGGACTGCAGCACGCAGTTGTTGGTAGGAGACTGCAACAAGTCATTTCCTTTACTCAAACAGAAGCATGCTGCCATGGCATGCATGCATATGTGACATTCTTACCTTGAATTCAGTCTGTGTGGGTTAGTAGAGATCCGTGCTGTGCTCATCATAAGAACCAATGAGTTGAATATTCAGTTTATTTATCATCTACACAACAACATGTTCAATGTGGTTTTTAATCACTCTTAATGGTAAATGTATTCCACTGAAGCACTAAACTCCTCAGTGTGTGCAATAATAACTGAGAAAGCAGAGGGCTGAGCAAGCTGTGGGTAGTGCCTACATGTACCAGGATGCACTGCACTGCTGGGAGCTGATCAGAGTTAAGACATTAGCCAATTAAATGAACTCCTCCAGTTTGACTGTCTCTTTTGCACTCACAGCTCTATCGTTAGCTTCCAGCTCTAAGCCGAAGTCATCTGTTGTTCTCTCTGACACCAGCTGCATCGCTGTATGTGTCACTGTATGACTGAGCTGCTTATGGAAGAAGAACAGACTCTACAGATGTTTGTCTGTCAATGAAGCACACACTGACCACATTTACTATCTGCACATGAAACATGATGTTCTGTTTGATGAAACAGACTGATGGAGCTGAAGTAGTTAAATTAGTATTTAATATAATACTATTATATTAATCAATATATAATAAACTAATGATACAATTTAATCAACTATTATTACCATTAATATTTTATTAGCAGTATGTTTACAATGTGGTGAAATCAGTAAATCAACAGATTTCTGTTCTGTCATTTGTTATAATTATAATTATATACTGCATATATTTTCACTACTGCAGTGATTGTAGTATCTGAAGTACAGCAGGAGAGAGTAGTACTTCGTAGTATCATTTATAATTGTGATGATAGTTTCCTGACTCAGACTTTCTCTGGAAACCAATATAAGGCTGCTCAGTTCTTCCATTTATCCATGTTATTGGACCCTGAGGACCAAATGAATGTGAAATGATTTTCTGATGCTCTGAAGATGGCTGGACAGCAATGTTCCGTTTTGTGTAAAGTGTTTGGTGTTATGTCTGTAGCGTCTGGGTACATTTGGTCCGCTGCGCTGTGGAGAGATGTACGCCTTAGACCGACTGCTGAGAGAGGTTCAAGTCCTTGAAAACGTCCGGCGCGTAACTAAAGATAACCCAAGACGCCTGAGACAGCCTGCTGAGGGTAAGTCTGTAAGCCAACAGTCACAGATGTCACACTGAAACATTAATACTTGATTCATGTATAATCACCTGAAAAGAAGAGTTGCTTTCACCACTTTAGAAGATGTTTCCATCAAAATGTGTCACAAACTCTGACAAAGTGGACAAATCATCAGGCTTTTTCTTTAGGAACTTCCAACTGCACCATGCACTGTGTTACAATACAGGTCAGCAGTTTAGGTCAGAAAGTTGTGAGATCAGACTGAAATCTAGCTCAAACTGCCGCTCTGTGAAGAAGTGAAAATCTTCAGAATATAACATTAACACTTAAAGGGATAATGATTTTTCGATACATTATTCAGTCCCTCTGGGACACTGTTTTTCGCCTCACACTTGGAAGAGGGAATCTGCAACTTTACAGCTAAATGCAACTAAATCCTCCACATAGGTCCTTCATTAAGATCATGGTAGTATTAACTTTAAGCATTCAGCTGCATCATGAGCTCCCATAACTGTGTTAAGTTGAGGTTTGAGTTGAAGTTTTTGTGTCACATGAGGTCAGGAAGGAACTTCCACTCTGAAAACGACTTTAAAAAAGGATGAAGAATAACTTGTCCTTTCCTTTCTTGTCTCTCTCACTGTCACAGTGATACCACAGCTGGGCCTGTGCCTGGGTGCCGTGTCACTATGGCAACAATGCATGGGGCAGGGCAGTGTATACAGCGTCTCTGTTGAGAGTTTCCTGGTTACACTGTCTACAATCTACTCTAGAATGCTGCCTGAAAGGTCCAGAAACATGGCCGACAGAGGTATTACAACATCTGTGCATGTTGTACATGTACAATCATGTCGGTGCGTGTGCCTCGTTAATACCTGTGTGTGTGTGTGTGTGTGTGTGTGTGTGTGTGTGTGTGTGTGTGCGTGCATGCGTGTGTGTGTGTAGTGTTCTTGTGTCTAGTTGAACGAATTCTGGATCAGAGGTTACCACGGCGAGGCAGCAACAGAGACAGTGTGATGGTGACAGTCTTCCAGCTGTGGACTTACCTAGAGGCTAATGGCATCAGTAACATGGAAACACACATCACTGAGCTGGCAGAAGAAGGTATAATACACACTTGTACACACACACACACACACACACACACACACACACAAAGCTAAATGAATGCAGAAAACGACTTATCAGTGACAATAATCAGTGATATTGTCCCCCCAACAGTGTGGTTGGTGCATAGCCTGGAATCATGTGACCAGGATGTGATTGTCCATGCTCTGCGGCGTCCTGCAGAGTGCAGCCTGAGGAGAGAAGGACTTCATGCTGTGGCCAAATTACTGAAAGATCCACGGGGCAAAATATCAGCCTCTGCCAGCTCTGTGCTCAGAAGCTTGACTGCTCAGCCCAGACAGAGGGAGCAGGTGAAAGGAGTGTGTGTGTGTGTGTGTGTGTGTGTGTGTGTGTGCGTGTGTGTGTGTGTGTGTGTGTGTGTGTGTGTGTGTGTGTGTGTGTGTGTGTGTGTGTGTTATTAGCACTATAGTATATCTTATAGATTTCTAAAAACACAACACATGCTGTTGCTGATGCCTCTTTCAAACCCAACCATGATACTATCACCTGTTACCAGTGACCCTGTTTACCTGTGGAATCTTCCAAACACGTTTATTTTACCTTTATTGATCATTCCGCAAACTTTCAGTGTGTTGTTGATCCTGTCGTGACTTTTGGAACGTGTTCCAGGTATATGTACATAAATGGTTCATCAGTCTGAACCTTTGTACTGTCTTGAACTGAATACAGGTCGAAGGATTTGAGGATCACTGAATTTAGTTTTTATGCCTTACACAGCGCCAACTTTTTTTGGATTTGAGGTTACAGTGTAGTGGTGATGTTTCTGCCTTGTCTGTACTGACATTACTTGCATACCACAAGATTCTGTAATAAGATAAATACATTATAGGACAAACGTGGAGCAAGCATTCATTTGTGATTGGTTGCATAGTAGCATGGATATGTCAAAGACAGTGAAGAGTGTGAATTCTTGTGTTCAGGCTTTGGTCAGCTGTTTGGAGCTGCTGGAAGATGAAAACATGGACACCAGAGTGTGTGGATGCAAAGCCTTAGCCTGTCTCAAGGTACAACTCTTCTCCAAAGCCCTTCATTCACTTAAACGGCAAAGTTTGTCATGTTTGCATCATCTGGTTTGTCTTAGTTTGTTTAGTTTTTAAAACCTTACAGGTTTAATTTATTAAGTGTAATGCATCATTTATATGATGAATGCACCATATTGTATGTACTGACCACTGTGTTCTATCTATTTTCATTCCAGGCCAAAGAGAGTATCGAACAGTTAGTGTATATTTGTCGGACAGACAAGGAGGAAGTCCGTGATGCTGCCAAGCAGGCTCTGCTCGTGCTCGGTAATAACGACCATCATATTTAGTTCGAATAACAGCTAGACTATAAATGTCCTGGATCTGAACCATTAGCTGCCCGTAAGAAGCAGATTAGATAAGATTATCTTACTGCATGCGACCAGATCAATCCAGAAACAACCTGAATCTAGATGATTATTTCTGACAGCTGGACTAGATCAGAGAATTACACTGGACTGATTTCAAGCCTGATCAGTCATTTCTTTCTGATGCTACACAGACTTTCTTATTATAATAGCACCTTTCAGAAGGGGCTTTACGCCTAATCTACGCTCATATAATTTTAGACAAAACAAGGCCTGTGATGTGCAGAAATGTGCACTCATATCACAGGTCTAAAGACATTGTAGCCTGAGCTAAAGCAACAAACCAGTTCTAAACCAAACTATCAGTGTCAGCCAGTGTGATGAAGGAAGATTGTAAGTGCTGCTGTCTGAAGTTGACGTTTTGAACAAGCCGGAGTCTAAATAAAGAATGAGATATTCTATAGACTAAAAAGGAATGACTTATAAAGCTGACTCATTCGTAGAGAATATGTAAATAAATAATGACACTGGTATTCTTTATCTTTTTCATTCATCCATTCTTTTTTTGTTTGGTTTTTCCATTCATCCATATACTTGTAACAGAAGGCAAAAATTAAGGTGGATTATGGAAACGCGTGTGTGTGTGTGTGTGTGTGTGTGTGTGTGTGTGTGTGTGTGTATATATATATATATATATATATATATATACACTATATTACCAAAAGTATTCGCTCACCTGCCTTGACTCATACTATGAACTGAACTGCCATCCCATTCCTAACCCATAGAGTTCAATATGATGTCGGTCCACTTTTTGCAGCTATTACAGCTTCAACTCTTCTGGGAAGACTGTCCACAAGGTTGAGGAGAGTGTTTATAGGAATTTTTGACCATTCTTCCAAAAGCGCATTGGTGAGGTCACACACTGATGTTGGTCGAGAAGGCCTGGCTCTCAGTCTCCGCTCTAATTCATCCCAAAGGTGTTCTATCGGGTTCAGGTCAGGACTCTGTGCAGGCCAGTCAAATTCATCCACACCAGACTCTGTCATCCATGTCTTTATGGACCTTGCTTTGTGCACTGGTGCACAGTCATGTTGGAAGAGGAAGGGGCCTGCTCCAAACTGTTCCCACAAGGTTGGGAGCATGGAATTGTCCAAAATGTTTTGGTATCCTGAAGCATTCAAAGTTCCTTTCACTGGAACTAAGGGGCCAAGCCCAGCTCCTGAAAAACAACCCCACACCATAATTCCTCCTCCACCAAATTTCACAGTTGGCACAATGTAGTCTGAAATGTACCGTTCTCCTGGCAACCTCCAAACCCAAACTCGTCCATCAGATTGCCAGATGGAAAAGCGTGATTCATCACTCCAGAGAACGTGTCTCCACTGCTCTAGAGGCCAGTGGCGGCGTGCTTTACACCATTGCATCCGACGCTTTGCATTGCACTTGGTGATGTGTGGCTTGGCTGCAGCTGCTCGGCCATGGAAACCCATTCCATGAAGCTCTCTGCGTACTGTACTTGGGCTAATCTGAAGGTCACATGAAGTTTGTAGCTCTGTAGCAATTGACTGTGAAGAAAGTCGGCGACCTCTTCGCACTATGCGCTTCAGCATCCGCTGACCCCTCTCCGTCACTTTACGTGGCCTACCACTTCGTGGCTGAGTTGCTGTTGTTCCCAAACACTTCCATTTTGTTATAATAGAGCTGACAGTTGACTGTGGAATATTTAGGAGCGAGGAAATTTCACGACTGGATTTGTTGCACAGGTGGCATCCTATGACAGTTCCACGCTGGAATTCACTGAGCTCCTGAGAGCGGCCCATTCTTTCACAAATGTCTTGTTTCACAGTCTGCATGCCTGAGTGCTTGATTTTATAGACCTGTGGCCAGGCCAAGTGATTAGGACACCTGATTCTGATCATTTGAATGGGCGAGCGAATACTTTTGGTAATATAGTGTATATATATATATATATTCCATATTCCTTCATTCACTGTTTCATTGTTTCCATAATTTTGTTGTCCTTCCATTGTGTGGAGCAGGCGAGGAGGGGAAGATGGCCCACAGACACGTGGAGACATCTCAAGACAGCATACCGAGACTCTTCGCTCCAGGGAGCATGGCCAGCACTGCTTTCTAACACTACATACACACACACACACGCACTGGGTGAGAACAAAACCAGAAAGTTAGAAACAGTTGCTGTGACGTGTCATGAGAATATACAGTACAGATTAGTGCCACTGAAACATAAAAAGACAAATCTCATCTTTATTGTAGACACTGTCAGAGAGGTCACCATTATGCTCACATCCAAACAGCAACTGTAATCAACACTGGGCAAAAAGGACCTTAAAGTCACTAAGCTACAAGCACACCATGTTGATCAACCTATGCCAACTACTCATCAATCAAATCAGTCAGACTGTAAAGATGCTGGGAAGAATGTAGAATGTGAGCAGGCTTGGATGGACAGATGGGTGAATGGATGTGTAAAAGGATGAGATGGACACTGAAGGAAGATGATGTGGTGGAGTTAAGAGGGCAGAGGGGAACATGTCATATTTTAGTCCTGTCTTTGGTAAGTAAGTTAGCAAAAGTCTAAGAAGCTACTTAAAGTCACTTTGTTCAGTCATTTTTCATAGACTACTGCCCAAGAATGTACAAAAAGTTTTCTTCTTTTCACTCTGTGGTTTTGACTGCTTACATTGTGAACCAGTACGCATACATAGAGTTCTATTCTGTGCTACTCTTGAAACTTTGTGGAAAGGTGAAGCATGGGCCAAGGATGAATCACAGATCTGAATCACAGTGCACAGTCTTAACGTTGCAAAATAAGTAAGTTGTAATACAGACATTTATTATTATTATTATTATTATTGTTGTTGTTGTTGTTGTTCTTGTTGTTGTTGCACTTGCATATTGGCTAGAGGTCTACACTCTCTGTGTGCTCCTCTAGTTCTGTCATGTTGTGTGTGTCATGGCTGTGGTCATACAGTTCTGCCTTTATTCTTGCCACTGGCCAGATGTCTGCTTAACTGTCTGCAGTTCTGAGTTGAGGCCAAATGAAGCCAAATCATAACTAAGACCAAAAAATGTAAATCTGCCTAAATGGTGCATTATTTGCTGATAGTGGTTTGTGGTTACGACGCTAAGAAATAAGTGAATAATGTTAGAAACAGAATATTATATTCTTGCACAATGTTACGTCTAAAATGACGATGCTTGGTTGTTGCGTGGCAAAGACTCACTACAGACAATAAGCATTACCTGCATTTGTCAGTGACAGTGCAGAACAGTTATGGTGATGTTAAAGAGTGTCTCTACAGAGTTCTGACCAGTAACTGACAGCAGAACTACAGTCTTCTGTGAGGCAAGAACAATGCATCCTGACACTGTGCAACGCTTTTCAGAACAGATGAGATGAATCTGTAGAGGAGGTCACTATGTCCACACTTGAGAAATGATGATCAACTCACTTAAACATTCTCGACATTCAGACATTGTTGAACTTATTCATATGTATTGCTTTTTCATTGCAGGTACAATAATTGAGCAGATAATTGAGACTGTGAGCTCATTAAGATCCACAGGGACAGACACAGCAGCACTGCTTCAGAGGATAGGTTTGGAACTGCTCTTATTAGACTTGAGAGTTGTTGGTTGCTGTAATCATTGTTCCTCTTCATTATGACCCTGACTGCAGTCAAACTGTGCAGGCTGGGAGAGAATCTGGGCCCAGCCTTGGTACATAGCAGGTGAGCTACCTGGTGCCCCAACCTCCCCTGTAGTCCCTGTTTGTATGATTCACTATAACTAGACTACAGACAGTCTGTCCTAGGCATTCACAGTGTGTTAACACATGCTAACACAAAATGACAGAAAAGGTAGAGCTTGTCTGCTTTCACTGCATGAGGTGATTGTTTTTTAAGAGACGGATAAGAAAACTCAGTGTGCCCTCCCTCTGGTATCCCAGCAAAGAGTT
The DNA here is from genome assembly GCA_023373845.1 of Nibea coibor. Lineage (NCBI taxonomy): Eukaryota > Metazoa > Chordata > Actinopteri > Sciaenidae > Nibea > Nibea coibor. The sequence continues at coordinate 737,238 of CM041721.1, read as the reverse complement.
CTCACTTTTTGTTCCTGCACTGAAAAAGAAACATAAAAGATCGCAAAACAAATACGGAATATATCTCGAATATCTTTATTTTGTAGATCAAATTTGTTTGTTCCCACTGAGCTGAACTTGCATGTTGCATCACAGAGAGAGATTGGTTGACTTGTAGGACTGTGTTACTGTGCTGGGGGAGAAAGAAAGAAGAAAGAAACTGGATTGCATTTGTTGATATGGTGGGAAAGGATGTTCTTTTACATTCTTCCTGGATCTGTCAGTGGAGCTGAAGTCCTCTGGCCAGTCACTTGTAACGTGTGAGCTGATAGGGCTTCACTGTGCTGCTCAGAATGACACATTGTGGCTGATGCAGAGAGGGAGCCCTGGATACTGTAGACTGGGCAGCTCAAATAGTTGCAGTAAACAGCAGCAGCATGTTTCAACTGGCAAACTTCCACAAAGAGCTGAAAGAAAACAGTTGTTTGCTTTCAGTCTCGTAGCGCTGCTACTGCTGGCTTATTAACTGTGAAATGTCTTCCAATTCAAAATCTACAAATGTCTCACATGCCTTTATTTTTAATGTTGTCAATAGAAAGTCATGACTCTCACTGCAGTTCAAAGGGTTGAGAGAATATAGAAGAGTGCAGTCCTGCACAGAGACAATTCAGTGCCATGCCTTTTCTTTTTATTTTTATGACATATATGACATATCCATTACAGAAATACATATAATATGACTATATGCCACTGGAATATCCTGTGATTGTAAATTCAAGTTGTAGCTTAGTCTTAAGTTGTAAATGTATACTTTGTTTTGTGAGATGCATTTTTACTGTTCATGGGTGTTCATGGGTTTGATGGACTGATTCAGTGACACTTCACTGTACCACTGACATCCTGCTATATATCTGCTGTAAATGAGGTGATACCCCGATCACAGACTGCTGTGGAGAACTTTGTCATTGAGTATAGATAGATCCAGGTGTAGGTCAGATCAGTAACAGGGGAAGCTCACACCTCAACAATTCATGAATATTGTTTTCTCTTTTATATTATTATTATTATTATTATTATTTTTATTATTATTATTATTATTATCTGGGTTGAATTTCATGTCAGTTGACCTTACATGGAATCATAACATACATATACACTAGTCTCAAAGTCTCTTTCCAAGGCAAGCATATTCCAGAGTGTATTTTGAAAATACTGATCCTAAGACCTATGTTTTCTATCTATGATGATGCAGTACACATTCTAATATGTGAAACATTACAAACTTGCCTGTGAAATTGGCTTTTTAGTAAAAATAATAATAATAATAATAATAATACAGTACTGAAGTATTCTTATCTTCAAGTTTTCCACGCTGAGTTTGACCAGCGTCAAAATGTCCAGCCCTACAGTGACTACAGTTCTTCCTGTGTATTGTAATCTTCATTTGTTTCACAATGACACTGCTGACTGTCATTTTGCTGCTCTGCGTTTTCCATTACCTGAACTCCATTAGTAGAAGTCATCTCAGGCTGATGACTGTTTTTTCACTTTTTATGTAACAAGTTTTCATTATTGACACACAAAATGCAGCAACTTTATTCTGACGGCTGACAACTTGAACTGTTATCATTTCTTGCAACTTGTGACCCCTCCCTTCCTTTCCTCACACATCACTTCCTCCCATCTGAGATGTAAGCAGTTGAATGTAATAGATATTCATTTATATTTTAAAAGACCCTCACTCTATTTTAACAATAATCAGAATTTGGTCTTAAAATACATTCAGATATGAGATTAAAGAATTAACAACACTAGTCCCAATCCTCTTCTTTGCATTCCTGATGCATATTTATTGAGGGCAGTAATTATTATTGGAATTGGAATTGGAATTACCAATGTAGGTGATGGGTGGTCAAATAGTAGACAAATAGCTAGTTGTTTCTCATATCCAATGTGTATGTTTAATATTTTAAAACAGCATATTGAAAGAGCTAGGCTACAGTGACACTGGAATATGGGACTGATGCCACATGGGGGGACTCACTGTTTGTGTATATAATGGCTACCACTCAAAGCATTTACCATTATTAGTTTTTATAAGAAAGCATCTGCAGCTATACCTCCATACATCCATAAAGCATCTCAGTGTTTAAGTGCCTCAAGGATTCATAGTAAGAGATGCAATAAGACATGGATGAGATACTTAATTTAAGATTGAAGAGTGTGAAGCAGTGGAAAACCACTGCAGCGCAGTATATGTATTTTTCCACAATCTTGATCAATTGTGCTGCATTGGAAACAAAATGTTTTTTGGTTTTTTTTTTCATTTCTAAAATATATTTCCAGGCATTCTGGTGTCAAATATATAAACAATTAAAATATGTTTAAAGATTATCGCAGGTTGTGTAGTTTGTTAATCATACAGCTGCTCATCTCACACACACACAAGAGTAACACAAATATGGCTGAATTTATAGATCGAGTCAAACAGTTGTTTTAGGTTGTGGGAGGTTACTGACATTCACTTCATGATGGGTTTTTTTCCCCAGGCCTTCTGTGCCTTTGAGCGTCCTGGGTTGCACTTCAGCATAAGGTATGCTGCATTCAGGGCATGTACAAAAGTTTAGATGCCTTATTGAATGCTGAGTATAGGTCTTCCACTTAGCTCAGATATGCAGGTAAATTATGGAAATTATGAATAAAGCCATATCATTCATATACTAGTAATTCATGGACATATGTCATTGAACATTCAAATCTATTTAAAGCTTTCAAGATGCAGTAAATAAATTTCTGTGTACTTGCATTTCACCTGGTCATTTTTTGCACTGTCAATATGAACACACATGTACTATGAATTATAGATATGACTTTGCTATACAGCAGATCAAATTCTATGCTATCAACCACAAACCATAATTGTACTAATGTCATGCCATTTGTACAGATGTACACACAGCACTTCAAATGGGTTGGTTTTATTTTAAATGAACTGAATTTCTCACATAGCTGTTACATATATAGTTGTTATGCTTACTCTGAATACAGACACTGACATGTTGAGGTTGTTTCCTCAGAGAAAATCTCGTATCTCCGAAGCTGATGAAAGCGGCTCTGTTCCTAACATTGTGATAAATGGGCTTCAATGTATTCCAACGGGGCGCCCCTCCTGGCCAATCAGGGTGTGTGCAGCAGCTTCGACACCACCCCCCAGCGGCCGCACAGGCGCACTGAGCTCCCAACTGCCATTTTGTGGCAGAGGCTACTCTGCTAAAGCGGGAGAGGGATTAAAACAAACTGCGAGGAAGCCTGCTTTTCTCACCAGCCTGGTAAACTTTGTAGTGTACACTCCCTGCTTTCGACTGAGTTAAACGGGAAGAGAAACACACTAAAAAGAGGTAAAGTATCACTACTTTTCTGACAAGGGGGGAGTTTGCAGGATCTTTAATCGGCCTCTAGGTGTCACGATGGGGCTCTGGGTCCGGGTTCGTCGGAGAGTGTTTGTCTCCCTCTATCGTTATCGAAAAAGCCGTCAAAATACGTTTAAATAACCTAAGTTATCATAAATGTATACACAACCCGCTGTGTTTTACATGTATCTGTGAAAATGTCGTCAAGGATAAGTTACGAAGACTTGGATGATTTGGTGGTAGAGTTTAGGCCAGGCGTCCATTTTCTCGCTTCTTTGTTTCCTTCTTTGCAGCCTTGACGACATGGAAACTGGCGGGTTTAACTTAAAGCTAACGTTAGCTGGTTTGCATTGATATAATGTTACGCTAAGTGTAACAAACAAACATTCCTACACATAATGACGACATTCCTGTGGGACTGCAACCATTTAACATAGCCGCGGCGTTGCCCGCCTGCTGTCATGCAGAGTTTAGCGTATTACAGAACGACAAACTACATGTTTGTTTGAAGAAATCGATGCAGCGACTGACGTTAGCCAGCAGCTAACTAGGTTAGCTCAGAGCTAAGGCCCTTCCCCACCCAGCTGCTCTTTGTACGCCTCAAAGTGTCAGCCACGACCGAGTCTCCAAAAGTAACCACAGCAAACGCATGTTTAGTATTCCATGAAATTAAATCGGTAGTTGTCACATCAGCTATTGTCTAAATTAAAGTCAGTTCACTTCAGCTTTCCATGAAGCGAGCTACACGCGAAGAACGTTAAGGCCGTCGCGGAAAAGCGTATGACGAGGCTTTCACAGCAAAACGATGCACTCACACCAAACACGATAACTGTTCTCCCGAAATCAGCCATGTTCTATTGTCGAATTTAGCGTTTTCCTCCTCCTCTCTGTCAGAGCGCCGTGGTCGGAATTGGCAGTTGTTGTTGCACCCGTCGCCCGCTTGTCTCTTATTCTAAGCCCACCTAGAGCATCATAGCCACAGATATATATTATAGCAGAGAGCTCCCTCTACGATTCGGCTTGGAGAGCTACAAAAATACCGCTATATAAATGCTGCGCAAGGAGGCGACAGCTTCCCGGCTGGACGCTCACTATCATTGCCATGCTGTGATAAATTTGTCGTAGTTTAAGTCAGAGGATGTATGAAGGCCTAACTCCAGTTTCCACCCCGTGAGCAGCATGAAGACATGCAAACAAACAAATGTTAGGTGTAGTCACAGTGCTGCTACACAGGCGCTGTCATGACACACACTGCATGTTTGTCACGTCCAATTCAATCCGCTAAAAGCAGAATGCAGATCCGGTTCTGTCTGATGACCATAGATAATATAAAGTCCATCTTATTTGGTACTTTGGTTGTTATTGTAAATTGTCACCTCATCCAAAAAATGAGTCATGTTGCAGGGACTGAATATTCAGCTTTACCCAATGGCCTACACACAGTGTTCAGATCAAGGCACAGACCCATTCTCGGACGGGGTCAGCGTGTAGCATGCACTGAAAACAGCTAATAGTAATTCAAGCTTGTGTAGTAACGTGTCCATCACCATTGTGGGGAAAAGAATCTCTGCTCCAGAATTATTCTTTTTTTATCTTACACAAAGCAGCTTTTATGAACATACGAGTATGGATTCAAAATAGCCTGATTCTGAAGGCAGATACTAGTAGTAAGTAGTAATGTTGTGCGAAGCATCCCGGAATAGAAATCATGTTTAGTTTCTCACACTGTGTGTTTCACTGAAGTTAAAAGTATGAAGTGTGGCCCTGCATTCACAGTCAGTCTGTCACAGAAGCAGTTCTGTTGCTCCATCTTTGAGTAACCTCAGTATGTTATGACTTACATTAATACCAACAAGACAAAAGAAAGGACAGGGGATGTGTGAATGCAAGGTGATTATAAAGAATCCATTTAACTGCCTGAATTTGGTTGCTACCTACCTGAATGGATGAGTAGCTTTATTTTGAGTGACCCCACTCATCACTTCACTATAATACCATAGTATACTCCAGATACTCCAGCATAGAGCAGTCAACACTGTGAGAAATGTGTATGTCATTAAAGTCACCCTGTTTTCATGTGAAAGACCTCAGAGTGCAGCTGTGTGACCTGTCCCCCTTCCTTCTTCAGCCTGGCAGGGACAGTCAGACATTTGATTCAACAAAGCTCAGGGCTTTCAGCAGCAAAGCAAACTGGACATCACCTGTGTCATAACTCTGCATCCCAGTCTACAGAAATCATGAAACCAGTCAATTTATCATTGCTGTTCCAGGTAAACCCATTAGAGCTAAGTGCCAACCGTGTTAGAGCAGTGCATTGTTTGAAATGTGCCACAGTTTCTACAGATGTTTCATCAAACACACCCTCACCATACCCATGGGTTAGAAGTCAGTGCTGTGTTGTTGTTGTGTTGGAATGGTTACTGTATGTTTAAGGGGCGGCTTAGACAACCAAAAATGTCAATCAAGACGTTAAGATTCAAAGCAGCTGAGCAGCATGTACAGAGCTTGATGTGTTCTGATCTGTCCAGCAGCCATAACGCATAAACACCTGTAACTTTAGAATGATCCATTTGTGTCGTAATGTTGACATCAGGGATTTCTTTCCATTTTAAACAGAACTACACACAGAACAATGTTTTTTCCTCCTATTTATTTAATGCAAGTATGTAACCAATACTATGGAGGTTCAAACACACTTTTTTTTTTACATAATGTCAGCAGTTTTGAGTCGTGGTTTAGAGTTTTATAGTATGATTATTATCTAGTAAATTGCATACCATAGCAGGATGGATTGAACAAGCAATACAGCATCTTCAGTGTGTGAACACAGGTGCACATCACAAGCACAAACATAGAGAAGGAATTGAGAATTTGCAGTAATTGCAGAAATCCTACTTTTGCTGTCACGTTGGTTCATCGTCCATGAAAAAAACTAGCCGCATATTCTTTGTGGAGATGCACTTGAACTGCTACGATTAGCTCAGGTGGCTGCGGTGCACGCAGAATGCGTCACAGCCATGCCTGGTGGTATTTTGTTGTTAGTGTCTAGTGGATAAGGGTCTGGGTCAAAGGTCAGCATCATGTCTAGAGCTAAGAGTGCAGTACATTGGTTATACAGTTAGTTCATTCTCCATTGGATGGATGAAAAAAGTTGTAAAACATCATTACATAATGTTTGTTTCCACAACACTATATTTCAGTTCCTACCGAGCATGGACGGAGGGCCAACAGAGGGTGTAGGGGTGGTGGAGGTCCCAGCCAAAGACTTCCCCTCCATCCAGGCCGTTCACAGCCAGGACGCCATGGTGGCTGACCTCCTCCAGCAGGCTGCAGAGGCTGGGGGGGTGGTAGAGGGACAAGCTGGAGTTGTCCTGGAACAAGGTTTTTACTAACTGAAGATGAAACAGTCCCACAGTCAACATTCCATTTTTTTGGAGAACATGGTTTCATTCATATTCTGTTTCAGGTCATGGGGAAGGAATGGTAGCAGCCACCCAGGCCCAGCAGCAGCTGATGGAAGGTGGAGTGGGGGTTGGTGTGGAAGGTGGAGCAGGGGTTGAAATGATGGTCATGGACTCATTGGATCCCACCCTGTTGCAGATGAAGACTGAGGTAAGCTCACTGTTGAGCTGAGAGTGTTGTGTTTGATGTGATTGATGGAGCTGGCCTGGTCTCATCTCAGATGAAGTTGTCTAGAACGTTCCTGATCTGTTGCCTTTTCACATCAGCCCATTAAAATGAATGATTGATTTCCAGGTGATCGATGCAGCAGTGGGAGGCTCTTCAGTTGTTGGAGGAGTAGCAGGTGCTGCTCACCAAGCAACTGTGACAACAGTGGATCAGACTCAAATCATCACACTACAGGTAGGTGTTGTTCTCACAGCGTGGCATCCCTCAGTTACTTTGGGGAAAGCTGGTGAGCCTTAGCGATGTGCATTTTCAAGTGATTTGTATTCACTCTCTAGAATTGATCTAGATAGATACTTTCTAGGTTCTCTGGACTCACGCTCTCTCTGTCCTCAGGTGGTAAACATGGAGGAGCAGGCAGCTCTGGGTCTGGGGGAACTCCAGCTGGTGCAGGTGCCTGTTTCTGCCTCCACTGTGGAGGCCCTGCAGCAAGGCACCTTTGTGGACACCACTGCAATGCCAAAAGACGGCGATCCAGTCATCTGCCACACTCTGCCACTGCCTGAGGGCTTCCAGGTACACCAGCACACACACCCACAGGCTTTAAGTCACACACAACAATACATAACTGCATTTGAAATTGGCAGCTCCATCACTTGATATTTTGGGCCCCTATCTGAAATGCACTACTCAATTCTATCACAGAGTATGAGTCACAAGAAATTGAGTGTGTGAATTATTCTGCTATCTAATGCCACTAAACCTTGTGTTTCCTGCACCAGTTTTACATTAATGTGTAGTTAGTAAGATATGTAGAGATTTGCATTCAAATGTTCCATTGAGGCCAAAATACTGATTTATGGTCAGCTGTGCTGCATTGACTAAATATGTATCTGGCACATTGATAGTGAGATCCAAATATTCACGATTCAGGTTCAAAGTCATTGATCAGCTTAAATAATTGAAAACTCAGGACTTATGTAGTGATAATAGTGATGATGACTAAAAATGAATGCATTTGATGCGTAGGTGGTCAAGGTTGGTGCTAATGGGGAGGTGGAGACTGTAGAACAGGAGGAGGAGGGAGGAGAAGCCCACCATGAAGAGGAGGAAGATGAAGAGGTGGGGAACCAGCTGCTGGAGGAAGGGGAGGATGAGCCCATTCAGCCTCCAAATGATGACCCAAACTGGGCTAAGGACCCAGACTATCAGCCCCCATCTGGAGCTATCAAGAAGACGAAAAAGGCAAGATAGTTGTGTGCTATCGTTTTCTTTTTTCTATATTTTCTGTTTACAGTAGTGGAAGTGAACCTGCACAACACACTGACAGGTGTCGAGTCTAATGGCTTGCTGTTTATCCAGGGTAAAAAGAGTCGTCTGCGTTATGCTGAAGGAGATAAGGACATGGATGTTAGTGTCTATGACTTTGAAGAGGAACAGCAGGAGGGCCTTCTGTCTGAAGTCAATGCTGAGAAAGTGGTGGGCAACATGAAACCACCCAAACCTACCAAGATCAAGAAGAAAGGTGAGAGCCTACTGACATTCTCTGAGACTGTTAGACTGACAACATGATAAGAATTTTGTTGTGATGAAAACATTGTATTCTGTTGTTCGAAGGAACTGTTCGACACAAAGTGTAGCTGAAGACAGTTACTGAAATAACGTGTATGAAGAGTTTGAGTTCAGGTCTACATGTGATGTTTCACAGTCATTGTTTTTCCCTGAGACTGTGACAGAAGCATTGTTATTGAATGTGAGGTGTGTGTGTGTGTGTGTGTACACTGTTGTGTTTTAGGAGTGAAGAAGACATTTCAATGTGAGCTGTGTAGCTACACGTGCCCTCGACGCTCCAACTTGGACAGACACATGAAGAGCCACACCGACGAGAGACCTCACAAATGTCACCTGTGTGGAAGAGCATTCAGGACTGTCACCCTGCTAAGAAACCATCTCAATACACACACCGGTATACACACATTTATAAAAATGTTAAGAGGAGACACAAGAATGATTGAATTGTTTTTACTGCTTCCACTTACACTTGATGTTTTTGATTTATTTAGGAACTCGTCCACACAAGTGCACAGATTGTGATATGGCTTTTGTGACTAGCGGAGAGCTGGTTCGTCATCGCCGCTACAAACACACACATGAGAAACCCTTCAAATGCTCCATGTGTGACTATGCCAGTGTGGAGGTAAGACAAGCTTCTGTATGTTTCATGTTTACTACACTAATCCACTCATGTAAGGAGAGAAAAGGCAAAGGAACATAGTAGTAAACAACTGTTTTGCTCTAGGAGTCCAAAATGATGACTGACTGCACTGCACTGACTAATGCAAATAATGGCTTTGCTTCTTGTTGTGTTTTGATATCTGACTCTGCGTTTCTGTGTGGATGATGTGTAGGTGAGCAAATTGAAGCGCCACATTCGATCCCACACTGGTGAACGTCCATTCCAGTGCAGTCTTTGCAGCTATGCCAGCAGAGACACATACAAGCTGAAGAGACACATGAGAACACACTCAGGTAAAACTGACACCACAACTGCCTCTTTAAATCAAATCAAATTTTATTTGTATAGCCCAAAGTCACAAACACATTTAGCCTCAGAGGGCTTTACAATCTGTACAGGGAGTGACACCCTCTGTCCTTAGACCCTCGGTTCCAGTGAGGAAAAACTTGCCCACAAAAAACCTTTAACAGGGAAAAAATGTGGAAGAAACCTCAGGAAGAGCCACAGAGGAGGGATCAGAGGAGGCAAAAGCAGTGAAGAATTCAGACAAAGTGGCACATGGCCAGAGATATATTGTAGAAAACATTATTAGAGTGCGACCAATAAAACATTTTTGAGACTGAGGAAACTCACAGGTTAGTGATCATTTTTGAACTGAGTGAAAAGAGACCTGTGTTGTGGATTGTGCACTCAGTATAACTCCATGTACCTGCAAACACCAAAGGCTGCATTAATATTCTTCTAATAGAACTTTAATGGTTTGTTTAAATGTCAAATTAAAAAAAAAAAATTAAAATGTCCAACAAGTCTAGAAATGAACTGTAAGAGAAACATGTCAGAAGCATAAATGTCAACGCTGATAGACCTGCAGCACCACTGGCCAACAATATGAGCTAACTGATGAATCAGTTGTCCACTGAAGCTCGAGCTCTGAAGATCAGTTGTGACATATTCTTTGCATCCTTAAAATAAACAAAATATCAATGAGACCACTGAACAGACATGATCCTCTTCAATCCTCTTCTCAGGAGAGAAACCATATGAGTGCTACATCTGCCACGCCAGATTCACCCAGAGTGGAACCATGAAGATGCACATTCTGCAGAAACACACAGAGAATGTGGCCAAATTCCACTGCCCACACTGTGACACTGTCATCGCACGCAAGAGTGACCTGGGTAACACACACACACATACATACATGCATACACACACATACACATATTCTTACCAGACAGACAAAATAGTTTACTCTGCCATGTTGTTTTAGTGCTCTAATGTCTTTCCTCTGGTCATCCATGTGGATGTGCAGGTGTTCATCTTCGTAAGCAGCACTCGTTTATTGAGACTGGAAAGAAGTGTCGTTACTGCGATGCTGTTTTCCATGAGCGTTACGCTCTGATCCAGCATCAGAAGTCCCACAAGAATGAGAAGAGGTTCAAATGTGATATGTGCGACTACTGCTGCCGCCAGGTACACAGAATACCTTTGCGGAGTGATGAAGGAAATGATGTTAAAAGACAGAGAGCTCACCTCTTCATTTTAGTTTAGCCTTGGCTAAAGGTGTACTTAGAATGGGTGTATAGACCTGCGTGTGCAACTGGTTTTTAACTGTGTCCCATGCTGCTGGGTCCAGGAGCGCCACATGGTGATGCATCGTCGAACCCACACTGGAGAGAAACCCTATGCCTGTAGCCAGTGTGAGAAGACCTTCAGACAGAAGCAGCTGCTTGACATGCACTTCAAACGCTACCATGACCCCAACTTTGTCCCCACCGCCTTTGTCTGCCCCAAATGTAGCAAGACCTTCACCCGCAGGGTAAGGATGGCTCTTTTTCTACCTGTCACAGTCCAGAAGTGAGCTCCTAAGTGATTCTTTGTGGGCTAACAACTTACAAAGGTCAACAGACTGTCTAACTGTGTGTCCATGTAGAACACTATGGCTCGCCATGCTGAGAACTGCAGTGGCGAGGTGGAGGATGCTGAGAATGGAGCTCCAACCCCAAAGAAAGGAAGGAGAGGAAGAAAGAGGAAGATGAGGAGCAGGAGAGATGAGGATGACAGCGGTGAGAATTTGAAGTGGTATGCAAGTGTGGGCACGAGTGTGTGCCCAGCTCAGAATAGCTTCTGATGTCTGTCTTTGTGTCTGTCATTCAGAGGAGGATCATGCTGAACCAGACGAGGAGGACGACGATGAGGGCGAGGGTGAGGAAGAGGCATCACTCCTACAGGAAGAAGATGAGGCAGAAAGCATGGAATTGGACCAGGCCCCTGCCGCCATCCCAGTACCAGCTCCTGACGAGCCACCAGTTAAAAGGAAAAGAGGACGACCCCCCAAGAATGCCCCCAAGCCCCCAACACCCAGCAAGTCAGTTCGGGTGGCCGCCAAGACTGCTGCTTCTGGTGAGATCACAGACAGTGTCTGTTAAACAGCATGAAGATGTGTACCTTCACTCCAAGACAAGGTAGCTTTAAGTTAGCCTGGCTCCTGAATGTAGCGCTCAGGTCTGTCTTTTCTGTTGTGTTTTGTAGCTGCTGCCATCATCCAGGTGGAGGATGAGAGCACTGGAGCTGTGGAGAACATTATAGTGAAGAAGGAGGAGGGCGACGCCTCTGCAGCGACACCTCTGGAGCAGGGAGTGGCCCTCACTGTGGAGGGGGTGGGGCTAGATGGGGAAGGGGTGGAGACTGTTGAGCTGGCTGTGAATGAGGAAACAGCAGCTGCTGCTGCCAATGGAGATCTGACACCAGAGATGATCCTGAGCATGATGGACCGGTGAACACGTCACACACACGTAGCCGGACTCTGAGTGAAATTGGCAAATCTACATTAAGTACATTAACCACATCCTGGGCCATTTCGCCTCCATCGAAGCTGCTGCACAAAGAAGGGAAGCCGCATGTAAATACTTACACCCAGTACACATCTATATACATCAGCCTACACACACACACGCAATGGCAGATCCCACTGCACACACTTGTCCAAGCTAACGACAGACTCTGCTCTAAACGCTGTTTTCAGTTTGAATGTCTTCTGGATGAATCATTGTGTATTTTGCTACTTGTTTCTACCCAAAGCCACATCCTGTGTCAGTCTACCCACACACTGCAGTTCATATTCTGCTCCTCTGTGTCGCGCTGCCAAAGGAGACGTTAAGATCTACCTTCACTTTTCACTTTGATCTTCTGCTGTCCTGCTTGCTGTTCTTGCAACTATGCTGATTTAGCAAATTCCAAGCCTTTCTGTGTGTATATATAGATATAAATGTAGTTTTTCCAATGAAACGTAGTATATGGTACTTGAGTGTGCCTCTGAGATACCACTTGCTCTGTCATATGACTCCCCCCAAAGTCTGATTTCTCTTGGCCCGTGTAAACACATGGTCCATGTTGTGGTGGTATTAGGATAACACGGGGCACCAGCAGATCAGATCAGCTGAACTGAAGTCAGTTATCATGTTTCCATCAACATAGTTTTATATGCAAAACAGATTTGATGCTGGCTTTAGGTGTTTTTTGCTCTTAGGGGAGATGGAAACCCTTTTCTGAGTAAGTTCTGATATAGCAAACATTAAAGTCACATGACTGATCGGCTGTTTGTTCATCAAGATGGCTCCACACAGATCTGATGTGACCATCTTCACATTAACACACTGATTTCCTCTTCTCTGCATTGTTTGTCACTGGCTGAGCTTCCACCGCCGCTCTTTATCCTGACTGGAGACTCGGCGCCTCCCGCTGCTCGTCTCATGTCACATGGCTGTTGTGGATGAAAATGAATTCCTTTGTATTTTCTTTTGATGATTTTCTCGGTTGTTCAGTTCAAATCTGTGGTACAGTTGATGGAAACACAGCTTGTGCTAACTGTTCTTCAGCTATCTAGTTCATGTGTTTAACATCCATGCTGCCGGCACCCAGCCTGGTTCTCATGGAAACACGCCTTCAGTCAGCTCATAGAAAGTGATACTTGAGATAGCTGCTAATGTGGTTTCCCAGCACAGACATAGAAGACCATTTGAACTGCTTTCTGCTTTCTTCTACCATCACTGATGACGGAAGATGCTGTCGCTGATGTTCCTCCTGTTCCACATTTTAAAGGAGGAAGTAGATGATAAACTGGATGATCCCTGCCATTTGGACAAAGTCCACATAATCCTGATTTAACATTGTACTGTAGTTTTTATTTTGAACATTCCAAACTTCAATTAACATGTAATTATGTCTCTGCATCCCAATCTTTTCACATGAAGTAGCAGTAAGAAATCTTTATTTCACTTTCTGTTGAGATATCACGACCAGATTGTGAATCAGTGTCAATCAAAAGCTCCCTCCCAAAATAATCAGTAATTACCAACTGTGGCAGATGCTTTGGACTGAAATCCGCATTTTTATTATTGTTTATGTTTTTAAAGGGCTGATTTGGAAATGTGGAGGTTTCCCAATAAACCTCCATGCTGCACGCCCTCCATCAGGCTTTCCTTCCACTGATGAGTGAACCATTATCTTTCTGTCAGCGTCTGTTGCTCACAGCTGTTTTTTATAGTTGTCACTGCACTTCAGTCCAGTAGTTTGGCAGAAGCTTTGGCGCAGATGTGTGACGTGTATTGAAGACTGAAAGCTGTGGAAAGACTTGTATAAAATGAAGTTCAGCTAGTTCATTGTGTTAATAAGAATATGGCCACCTTCTGTGTCGACAGGTTTTCATTCTGTGTTTGGAAGATGACGGTTGTATTTTGTTTGTTCTGTTCTATGTAACTTAACCTGCACTTACCTGTTGCAGTTCCACTAAGCGTGAGCTTTCAGTCTTCTCATACTGAGACATGCCACTCGCTCCAGTCAGTCCTGATGGTATGTACACAAACACAGGGCGAAAGCACTTGTGTGAGTCAAAGCTGGAACTGTTGATTTGAGTCTTCTAAAGTTCCTTAGATGAGGGCTGGAAGTTTGTCCACAGGTTCTCGTGAGCTTTCCCTTTATTAGACCAACCTGTTGTTGTTTGATGGAACAGATTTCACCTGTGACATAACAGTGTCACATGACCAGAGTTTAAAAAAGAAACCATGGAAAGAGGAGAGTGCCAAGATGCATCTGAAGAGAAGTGTCTGAAGAAACCAATCTTCATGTATGGATTTGACACTTAACACTTGACGAGCTCTCATTCTGTACAACACAATGTTCTCTTCTCATTTATCATGTTCTTGTTCTGCAGGTGGATGGATGACATGTTTTTGTTTGTTTGTTGCACATTGTTTTGGCAGAAGAATCGATCGACAGTTTTAAGATGGTTTTAAACAGAACCCTTTGTCGTGTCATCTTTGAACTGAGCTACTGTACAGCTGGTGAGAAATAAAATCATCCTAACAGGCTCCACGTCTGCTGCATGCTTCTGCTCTGTCTAACACTGAGCTGCTGTGAGCACTCAACAGTCTGAGGTTGGCACTGAACCTGTGTGTGGTGATAAGGATGGAAATAGTTAGGCACTGACTGACATTATTAAAGATCTCTTCAGATAATTAAAGTAATGCTGGAATGCAGATGATCACATTAGTCACGGTGAGAGTCAGACAGGAATAATAATAATGGAACAAACAGACTTCTCTGTACATGATAAGCTGCTACAGAATGATGTGACTGATTTTAAACAGATTAGAAATATGCACGACTTCAGCTGTCAGATAAAAGTTTAGTTTAGAGTTACATTTTAGAGAAACATTTGTAGTAGATTGTAAAATATGTATTGTTATAGGTTAAACAAGTATATGAAGACTCCACCATAACCAGAACTGACATTAAAATGCCTCCAACTGATCAAATGATCCATAACAATAATAATTAATATTAATAATACTTCTCAGACTGGTTCATCTTGAAGTTCATACTTGTGTACTTCAGTGTGAATTACCTCCAACAAAGGAGTTCAATTCTACTTCACCTCCTGCATGACTGAATCCAACTGTTTGAAACGTACGACTGACTTTAGTGCCCCCTGGTGGTTAGAGGCCGATGGAAAGGCCTGCTCTGACTGTATGTGCCACAGAGCACGTCTGCACATTAAACAGCAACATTTTCTTTGGAGTTGTTCATCCAGTGAGATGATCTTTTGCATTTATGTTTGCCATATTTGACTGTAATCACATGAATGAAGTTAATATTTCCTCAAACAGATTGAAGCTCAACTGAAACTGCACACTTCCTGGCTGTGGCGTGTTTCTTGATGTGGGAGGTTAAATGAGGTTCCTGCGAGCTCAGTTTTCTCTACGTTCACTATCATACTGACTCACAGCATGGAACAGGATGTGTGTGTGTGTGTGTGTGTGCAATTTTGTGAGCAAAAATGTGTGCAGTAAGTAAGAAAAATGACGCGAGTGTACACGTATGCTAAGTGGAAAAGAGAGAGAGTGAGTTCTATGCAGAAGTGCATCTATGAGAACGAGGTTGATGTAAGGCCACACCTATACACCCTGCATTTTTTATTTCTGCTGCCACATACTGACACCTGCCTCCTCTGATCTCTACTCTACAGTATGATTACTGTCCAGCTTTGATAAGATTTACATATTAAGCTCTAGTGTTTCTTACTACTGTTTCTTTCCTTTGTGTGGATAATGTGGTGTAAAACTCTCAGCTGACCAGTTTTCTGTCAGGAGGGTTCACTTCTGTTGGAGGTGGGACAATGGAAGAGCAGTAAAGGACCAAAGGCTGACTTTATGTGGAGTTTTCTGTCGATAGCAGCATTTTATTGAAGTCTACAGTATGGAGCCCATCTCTCAGAGCCTGCGAGGTAAGAGAAGCCAACATCAACAACAACAACAACAGTGCCAATAATCAACAGCTTTAAAGGACCATCCTACTGTTGCTGCATGTTTTTCGTTTATTTACAGTCAGTTCTCTGTGTATTCAGGTTCACTCAGTTGAAGTGATGCAGTCTAACCTCACAGGCCTGTAACAAATGTTACTCTCATGAAGGTTCTAATGTTCAGACTCTTAGAAAAGATTTGATTCCGCTTCCTCTTTTAGCCATTCAGTTCCTACCCTGCAGGTAGAGAAGCTTTTAAAACAGACTGCGAGGAGTTCATGTGTAAATGCTACTTTGTCTGTGTTGTTTCAGAGAGAGCACACGTCATAGTTAAGTCAAGCATAGAGTTTGCAGTTACAAAGGTCAAACGCACTCACATTGCACAAAAGTAAAGGTTAGCCACTCTGCTCTCGGCTAACAGCTGTGTTTCCACTCTAACAGTCAGTGACAGCAAGTGACAAAAAGAAGGAAACATGACTCAATCTGTGGTTTGTTAACATGAAGCGAGTAACAGAGAGGGGAAGGAGATAAGAAGCTGAAGATTTCATGAAATTGTTTTCTGTTAGTTGAGTGCTAAAAATAAAAGACTTTATCAGGAAGAGCTGAAGCAAAGTGTTTCAGAAAGTTGAAAATCTTCTGTGGTGTCACCTGCATGACCATGTCTGTGAAAATCTCAAAATGTAGCCAAGGAACAGAGAGGATGGCAGAAGTCCCAGGGTGTCAGCCAATACAGAACTGAATTAGAAATATTTCACAGATGTATTACATCAAGTGAACTGAACTGATTTAACACAACTGAATGAATTTAAATGTGGTGCATATCAGAAATAAAGTGAGTGTTGATCTGCTCTTCTGCGTGGTCCAACAGCTCCACGCATCGCTAGCATAAAGATATCACACAGGCTGTAACAAGTCAGCCGTTTCAATGTGTTATCGAAACCGCTTCTTTTGAAAAAAAAAAGTAAAGTTTGTGCATTTTAGAACTGACAGCCTGACAGGGTGTGTTTCCTTTCACTTCTTTAGTTACTAACCAGTACATGGAGTTCAAGGGATGACAGAAAATTAGACAAAACTGGACCAATCAATGAATCAACCTATCAACAGCACAAATTCACAGTTCCCAAACTCCATCCACAAATTTGCTTTGCCTCCATTAGCCTCCACCAGTCAATGGCTATCCCATCTAATGTTACATTAGCCTACAGTAGCCTAGAAGCAACAAACTAAACACTGTCTCTAGATAGGTCCTTTCACATTTTTGAGCAGTCCACAGCCACTGTAGTTTCTCATTCACATTAGGAAGGAGAGGGTGAAGCGGCAGGGTCAGAATCAACAGCTGTGTGATACCTCTTAATAATGCTACTAAATATGAGCTGGCAGGAGCAGGAAACAATCAGGCTTCCACCATACAAAGCACTGAGAAATGTCTTTAAAGAGTCAGTCTTTATATATCAAGCACGGTGCAGGAATGAAGACAAAACCTCCACAAGGACTTAAAAGCTGATCTGAAGGTCAGCCTATGAAAGAAGCAGTAAGCACTGATTTCATACATGAATACTAAGCAGGTTTCTGGTGTACCTAAAGTAGCGGCCCCTCTTTGAGCCAGCTGTCCTAAACTGACCTCAGAACAGCACTGATCCAGAAAATCACACTTGATGACTGTACTGTACCGACCGTTTGTGTCTGTGTCTGTGGCTCTGTGAGCAGATCAGATCTCAGAGCTGCTGAAGCCACACAGAGTGTGTCTTGTGATGCCTGTTGTCCTCAATCACTCCAGTCAGTCATGTGGGAGATCGGCCAAAAGGTTTGTGGTGAGTGAAGGACAACAACATTTCTAAACTCTCTGTCTGATACTCTGATTAAGCTAACAGTACGTTAAAACAGGTAGACGTGCAGAATCAATATGATGTATTTAATTAGTACAGGTGAAGGACAAGTGCTCTGTATTATGGTCCTGTCCTGTTTGATGTCATTGTCATTGGTAGACTATATCATTTACCTGGGGTAAAGTGGACGCCCTCAGCCCCACTGTGTGTCACATAGTTTGTGTATTTAGTTACATTCCATCCAGATCTAAAGTACAATATCTGCAGACTATCAAATGCAATATACAACAACCATAATGTTCCTGTCTGGGGCACTATAGGTCTGTCAGTCCACGGCTAATGCGTTGTCTCTCCTTCTGTCATCTTCTATCATCTCTGTCTTAGGTACTGAGTCTATGGAGGGGTTACCTGGTTATAAACAAACAGCCTGTCAGGGTAAACACAACTCAAACATCTGTCAGCACGTTTTATGATGATGTTCAACCCGTTATTCAACCCCGCTTATTCCAATACATGTGAGAGACTGCACACTGGGAACAAAGATGTTAGGCTTCAACCTCTTCCTTCTTGTTGTGTGTGTGTGTGTGTGTGTGTGTGTGTGTGTAGGTGGAGAGTACTTTCAGCTACCTGGAGATTTCTTCCATCAACATTCACAGTCTCACAGAGGTACACTCTTCTTCTTCTTGATTGAAGTTTTTCCTTTTTCATACATGTGTATCCATTTCAAGTGTTGTTATCAGAAAAAAGTGAATAGGACATACATACAGTAACCGTGAAATACTGAGATGAAAAAAATCAGGCTGTGGCTCATATGTTTTTGCTGAGATAAACATTACGTCCATGTATGTGTCTGTTCCAGATTGTACTAGAGACAGACAGGCAGATTCTGTCCTTCAGTGTATTGCACATTAAGGACCTTGAGGACATGGTTTGTCACATGACCGCCTCACTGAAGAGGATCTTCCCTGATTCGTCTCCAGGGTGCGTCTCACTCCACAGCGTGCTACATGTGTTCACATGCTGATAATAAGATAGCATACATACTCAACGTTCCTCTTTGGGATTTAAATGCAGAAGAGAAAGTGTTATTGGACACTGTGCAGATGGGTGATGAATGGAAGTACAATCATAATGTGCTCTGTGACCTGTATGGATGAATGTATTGCACACATCTATGTTCACATTTTCATGATCCCATGAACACTCAGGGCCTCAGGGCAAATGTTGTGGAGAGGCTCTACAGGCTGACTTCCATGATCCTCTGACCTTTCCTCTCACACTGTTTGTGACAGATGTGCAATACTCCAGATGAAATGTAATCTTTCACAGGCTGATGTTTCATCATCAGTACAGCGATCCAGTTTGTGTTCATTCACAGATGTTAGCATGCTAACACAGTATCGCTGTCTCTGCTGGACATCATCATGTTAGCATTTAGTTTAGAGTAACACTTGTGTATGTAAGTGTGTCCACGTGAGCCTCGCAGTGTGAAAAAGAACACTTCAATCTACAGGAAGCTGCTGAAGATGATTCCTCCAGATCTCCAGGAAAGACTCCTCACACAGATGGCTGTCATAGAAGAGCAGCTGAACAGTCAGCCTGGCTTCTGTGGTGTGTAAACTACATTTATCTCTGATAAATCATCAACACATCATGACACCCAATGTAGAGAGCATCTTCATCAGACATTGTCAGCTTGTGTTAATAACTGCCCTCTGTCATTCTCTATATTCTGTGTATGTGTTATGTCATCTGTTATTAAGAAAGCTGCATGAAGTGTTATTTTGTCCTGATTTCACAGACAGTCTTTGAATGTGTGTGTCCCTCAGGAGGATTCTCTGATACCTATGCTGCTCTGTGTGATTTCAATGAGATGCCATCTAGAGAGGAGATTCAGTGGGTAAGTCACCGCTGTCACACACCATGAAACACTTTAATGTACCATGTGTACCAAAGGAAGAAAACCTCTGTGACACTTCAATTATAGCAGTGATGTATCCAATGAAGCACAGCAAACTGTTTTGGCAGGATGTTGACAACATCTACCACATCAACAACTGGAGACACTTCAACCTGCAGGACTTCAGCCACTTAGACAGCAGGTGTGATACAGAATGGTGCTGTTTGAGCCAATCCAAAGTTCACATGCTCGGTTTAAACTCCTCTCCTTGTTTCTCCACTCATTCCTCTCAGGGACTTGGCATTAGCAGTAGCTGCTCTGTCTTTCAACCAATGGTTTACCAGGATCTACTGCAAAGAACTCAAACTGGTACACTCATTCTCATCATTTGTGTGTGTTCTTCTGTGGCTGTGAAAATATTGTAACCATTGATTGATACTGCATCAGCAACTTACAGATCACGCAATTATAGATCCAGAATCAAACAGCAACAACAAATCAAAACTCATCAGCAACCACATGACTGACATGAAAACTATAATGAATGTATGGACATGATATGTTGAATGTTAGCAGACCTAAAGTGCAAACACAAGCAGCTTAAGCAGTTTACTGAAGAATGAGGTGAAAACAAGTTGAGCTCTTGATGGAATCCAAAACAGTGCAGGGGTGGTGGCAAGAATCTACAAACAGGAGCAGAGATGGGACAGGGCTGGTTTTCCATAATGCTGTTACCACAAGGCATGTTGAAAGATGTGGCAGAGGCTGGAAGGTTGAACCAGGCTTTTATCCGCTGCCAGTTGTTTAGATCATTGGAAAAAGAGACCAGAGACAGACAAAAAATAAGCTTCATCATACACACATTATATGCATCCCCATCTTGAGCTCTTTATGTACTCATCTATACACATGCAGCAAAAAACTAAGGGCAGCAGTGTTAATCATCTGCATTCTGGTCTAAGTAGTTTCTGATTGCCACCACTTCCTAATTCATAATTCTGTCATAATTCTGTCATAATTCTGCCATTCTGTGTTGGATGGCACAGATTAAATGGATTGAGAAGTACAGGAAGAGATGGGGACTAAGTCTCCAGTCTCAGAACCTATTCAAACACTCAACAGTGTAAATTGCTGCTGAGCAGTGACACATAAATATGTAGTAGAAATGAAAGCCTGCATAAGTCTCCTTGAGTTCTCTGAACTAGATAGTTTCCACTCATTGTGTGGACCCTCTGTCTCTCTTTTCCTTCTCAGTCAGTCGACATCCAGCAGCAGCTTACATTCCTGCTGTCCAGGTCTCCCAGTCTGGAGGAGCTCTCACTGGAGACCAGTGGACTCAAACTGTGAGTTTGTGTGTGACTGTGTGCAGATATGTAAGAGTAGCAAGGCAGGTAGGTGCTGCGTGCCAGAATACCACACAGGTGAGGAAAAAGAATTTCAGTCAGGAAATATTAAATGGTCACAGCGTTGCTTGCAATGGTTATTTGAGCTCTGGCAGTTTGTCTTTGTGATCTTTGGTCTTGCATGATTAAAAAGTGTCCAAAGTGTTGTGACTTCTACCCGAGGTGCTGATCCCAGACATGTTTCGTGATTCCTATTACCACTCAGAGAGGATGCAGTCTTTACAGCTGACTTGTTTTGGATGTTTTCTGGCACCAGTCTGTTGTTTTCTGTCAGCTTGTGATTTGAATGTGCACACGCAGACCTGAACCACAGAGGAAAATAAGAAAGATGGAACCATTTTCTCACATTTAATGTAAGCAGCATGCTGTTTCTGAGTCTAACTTAAAGTTTAGTTCACAAATGAACCTTGTCATTATGCTGCAGGGACTTTGCATTGAAAATGGCAGCTGCCCTCCGGGAGCACACCTCCTCCACCCTGCAATCCATCAGCCTTTCAGGAAATCCAATCGAAGATAAAGGTGGGCTTTTTATCTCATGTCTATAAGCAGAGTATCAGAATGGAGCAGTTGTTCAAAGTCACATTCTATCTTGAACCAAGTAGCCAGTTTAACTGTTTGTCTTCCTCTGTGAAAGAGTCTATAGATACACATGATACGACAAGGAATGTCAGCCACGTGTGTGTGTGTGTGTGTTGTGTGTTCATTCCTAGGTGTGATAGCTCTCAGTCAGGAGTTGGGGAATCTAGCTGAAGGACTCAAGCATCTTTCCCTGTCCCGTGTATCAATGACTGCCAGAGGTAGACCCATAGACATACAATACATCTTACGACATACGTTGGTGGTTGGTGTGTTGTATCCTCTCCTCCTCCTGCTGCTCTTCTCCTCAGAATGGAGAAAGACAGTGGGCTGTGATTTTAGGGATCTGGAACCATCAGTGTCATCTTAAACTAATTGCAATTATTTCTTTCATCTATCTTCCTCTGACAACGTGGTCTGAACTGTTTGCAGGTCTTGGCTGTCTGAGTCAGGTGTTATCCTCCAACCAGCTGTTCTCAACATCTCTGAGCCACCTCGATCTGTCTGGGAACCCCGGCAGCCTGGTTACTGAAGAGGCTACGGTATATTCTGCTCTGTGTGTGTCTTACATGCATGTTGAATGTTGTGGACTGAAGACACATGACTTTATATATAAGAATGCACAGATGAATGCATCCACAATACACATACAGACAATATGGAGAAATTCAGGTATGGTACTGTCCTGGCTCGATGGCTGGGTTCATTTTTGCTGCAAGCGTGAAAAAAGAAGGAAAGTAGGGGTGCCTATAAAATACTGACTGTGAACTTGTGCATGTGTGTGTGTGTGTGTGTTGCAGTTTCTCTTCAAGTTCTTGTCCAGTACTAACTCTCTGTCTCATCTGGACCTCAGTGATACCAACTGCCCACTGGACACGGTCAGTGAGAATCTATACAGTTGTGTCTGTTCCCCCTGATTTTACGTGAAACACATTGGAAAATCAGCTCGCTATCATCAGGGAGGTGGACATGATTTTCATCATGTGGAGTGGTTTCAGGTGCAGTTTGTGTTGGAACTCTGTTTGATACAGTCCAAGCTCTACAAACACAATCCAGACAGCTATCAAGTGCAGTGGGCTCTGGGCTGCTTATGTAGGTGTTCTTTCCTGTCACCCACTCACGTTATCAGAATAACATACAGATGGAGAACACAATGACTTCTTTTTTGAAGACACTGGCAGCATAAATAGGCAAGATGATGTGAGATGTTTGAAATAAACAGTACTGCCTTAAATGAGTTAGCATAGTAAACATTTTCAACAATGCCTCCAACTGTGTCAGGGTTAAAGGTTATATGTAGTATATGAAATTCACTGCACAACACAACAGAACCAGCCACTATGAACAAATGGCTGCTGTGTCCCAGCAGACTCCATTGATAAAGCAAGTAGTGTTCTCACTTTACACAACAACCACCAGCTCTGCTCTGGTCCAAATAACCCTGAATTCACTCATGTAGATGAACAACAGTCTCAGCATATGGCTTGGACATAGTATTCCAATGCTTGAGCCTCTCTCTCTCCATGCTTATGCCCTGTCATTGTCCCTTGAACTTCTGTGCATAAAACTCATTCTACCTTTCCCTTGCAGTTATTTGTGTCCCTGTCTGCTGGATGTTGTTACAAACTGGTGCACCTGAACCTGGCCAGGAATCCTTTCAGCCACAGGTCAGCTCCACTCTTCCACTTTAACAATGTTGCCGCTCTTGGTTTGTTCTCAGATCGGATCACAATCACAATACTATCCATCCTAAGTACCGTATTGTATAGATGGATGTTCTCAATAGAAGTTCTTTCATTTCTTACGATGTTACACCTGAACAAAAAGAGCAACAAATTAGCAGTTCTGCTAATTCATTTACACTAACACTGGGAGTACGCAGAATGAGAATGGACAGAGCATTAAATGAAGACATTAAAGCAACATTAAGTAGGATTTGGTATTTTTTGAGCTGAGGGAGGGAAGGGGGAGCTGAGCTGGAAGGTGAAGCTCTCAATTTTCCAGTCCAGTCATGAGCTTTTGGTAGTGACTGAAATATTCCAGTCCAGATTCAAACAACCTCAGTGAGCTGCTGGGAAGAAGAGTGTTTGGAGCTCCCTGCTAAACCTGCTGCAACCATGACCCTAACCTGGGATAAGTGAAAGAAAACGGATGGGTGGATGGTATTTGTTGTTATTTGTTGCCTCCAGCTTCAGAGTGTAATCCCACTGTGGTAAATATGTTCAGCTGTACTCGAGTAT
Organism: Nibea coibor; assembly: GCA_023373845.1. Classification (NCBI taxonomy): domain Eukaryota; kingdom Metazoa; phylum Chordata; class Actinopteri; family Sciaenidae; genus Nibea; species Nibea coibor. The sequence continues at coordinate 713,242 of CM041721.1, read as the reverse complement.
TTGTTCTGATTACATTATGATCAAAAACTAGCAAGTCAACAACTTTGCTAACAGCCAAACATCAACCAGGTCACCAACAGCAGACACAGCAGCAGCTAATATTACTGACTAGTCCAGCAGCAGTCAGCCCAGCTCAGAGTCTGTCTTTCAGCCTTTCATTTCACCAAGCTCTCACCAACCACTAAAAGTCAGTCCCAGAATGACTTCCAGCCAGTTGGAATTGCTCTGCATCTGTCAAAAATATAACAGAAGCATATCCTTGTTGGAGCAGAGTGGAGACTCTTCTGAAACACACCACAGTGCTTCCGGTGGGGTTTGAAACATTGACCAGAATGGCCATGATTATCTCTGGTGGCAATGGCGCACACAAAACGCTTCGCATCTGCACCCAGTGGAGTTTAGACTTGTACTCTTGTCCGGCGGCTTCTTGGTCCCTCACCTTTCTTCTTTTTGGCTTCCTCCAATGATGTCGTCTTGAGTCTCTCTGCCTCTGACATTCCTTAGCTGAGCCTGGGTATTTTGCCCACCTGCCCATCTCCAATTCTGGTGTCCATTCCAGTATTACTCTCCATTTGTATTTCCACTTGAGAGCCTTCTCCTCACCTCCAAAGCACCTACTTCATCAGTGTAAACACTACTCCACAGCTACATTTAGATGACCTTTCTGACTACTCTGGTAATTAAATAGAATTCATAGAATCTATTCAAGCACAGTTTCTTGGCTTTGTTGGGAGCTACATGAAAAGAAATCATTGACACGTTTGTGTGTATTGATTGTGTAGAAAGGTGCGGGAGGTGACCAGGAGCATTCGAGAGTTCTTCAGTCAGAGCTGTGAACTAAGATACGTGGGCCTGTCTGCAACCAAACTACCTCCACAAGCTCTCAGGTGTGTTTAATCCCGATGTAGCAGAGCCTTTCTCTACAGCATGTCCTGTGGCTCATTTCATATGTGTAAACAAGGAGGCATTACAATAAGAGGAGGACAGAGTGGAAAGGTTGAAGGTAGACAGTCATGACTATGTAATTTAGTGTCTAACGTACATAACAGTAAGCATCTGAAAGTATTAAGAGTCCGTTTTAATCCAGGTTTGAATATTGTCACTTAATTTACATTGCAAAGCAATCTAACTCTTGTAGTTTCTCAGTGTCTGTCTAGCTGCTTGTTTCCTCCTACCATTACCATTATTATCAAGTGACTTTACATACAGCAGCCACGAAGGCTTCTGTATTACAGCAAAGATAACATTAGCACTAGCCAATCAATGACTTATTCAGTATTATTCTCTCTCTACTCTCTACTCACATTGTATACGTTGCAACAAAATTCTCGTCAGTGAAAGGTGCCAAAGCAGCTTCTATATTTGATGTATAGGCTTTTACATATGCTCTGTTTTGCCATCAGGTTGTTACTCCAGGGTCTGGCAACCAATCCCCGTCTCTTTGGGCTAGAGTTGGACCTCAGCAGCTGTGAAGTACACGACACACTGACACAAATGCAAAAAACACCTTTTTGCTTGTAATGACAAGTAGAAGAAACCACTGTGTGTACATGTGTGCATGTGTGTGTGTGTGTGTGTGTGTGTGTGTGTGTGTATGTGTGTAGCTACGTTCAGCAGGGGCCCAGGTGATACAAGAGCACATCTCTGAAGCTACAGCTATCAGAAGTCTGGATATCTCCGACAATGGTATTCAACACTTACTTTACTTTCGTTAAGTTACATAAAGAAACAAACAGAAGCACATGTATACACACTAATATTTATTTATTTATTAATCATTGATCAATGAATGTTTGTTAATGAGTAGTTAGAGATAGATAGTTAGAGAGACACTTCTAACAAGAATAACAGTTTGCTGTCCTGCTGTTCACTTCCTCTGCTGCAGGGTTTGAGAATGACATGGTGACTCTGGTCCTGTCTGTCGGACGATGTCACTCTCTTCGGCACCTCGCACTGGGGAGAAACTTTGCCATGAAGTCAAGGTCTGAGGAACACAATGTAACACCATGCTGTACATGATCCTTTCACTCTGCCACAGTGCTGTATCACACTGTGTGTGTGTTCAAGACTTTTATGGTGTGGTGCATTTTCACACACCACATATCTTCTGAACATTCTGACACTAAAATGGGAGCCAACGCAGGAAGTGCCAAAAACTGCAGTTCCTCAAACGGCCACTTGAGGCTGGCTCCAGAAGTGAGTCAGTCTCTGTAAGCCGGCATGTTAAAATATCCAACTCCACAGCAAAAAGAAACCTTCCCCTTTCATTGTTTATAGAACTCAGCTGTTCAAATTATGTTAAGGCTTGAAGTTATTCAGAATTAACAGCGTGGCCACTTTTTACAGGTGGGTGCTGGGTGGCTTGTTTGCGTACCCAGACTTCATTCAGTCTGCATCAGCTCCACCCATGCTCCACCTCTTTACCCATTTTTGGATTAGCCTGGAGGTGTTGGAGGTAGGACTGCGGAGTCACCCCGACAGCTCTTCAGAAACCCGTAGGTGACGTCCTGGATATGACGTCCATTGTTTTATACTGTCTCTAGTGTATATACAGCATGTCTGTATGGAGCATGCATCATCTTTGTCAGATTCATAAAGCATTCATATAAATCTAGAGCTGTGTGCACTTACAAGCACTTACGTACAAGCTTCATTTCTACTCCCACAATTAACCATAAAGGGGCGTGACGGCCCTTAATGAGCCGTTTGCATACAGCACCTTCCTCCACCCCTTCATTAGATGCTTCATAAAAAATGCAATGTTGTTTCTGTTCTGCTTCTTTCTCCTTCTGGTCTTGAATTTGTGTTTTACTTGTCATCTGTCATGTTTCTTGTTTTCTTGGTCTGATATGTCTCCTCTGTGTCTACCAGAGCCCTCACTGATGTTCTTCATCGTATAGCTCAGCTCATTCAGGATGAAGAATGTGTGGGTGGCATTCATTTCATTTCACTCTCAGTCATTCATATCAGCTAAATAATATACAGGTACAGCACACTGTGGATGATTTCTATACTTACTGATTTTGTGTGCATGCACGTGTGTGTGTAGCCCCTGCAGTCTCTATCAGTGTGTGACTCCAAGCTGAAGACAGGGATGCACATCCTGCTGAGTGCTCTGGGTGGTCATGCTGCTCTGGCTGAAGTGGACATCAGTGGAAACAACATTGGAGACACTGGAGCCAAAATGCTGGCCAAAGCTCTGATGAACAACACCAGACTGAGGTGAGATGCTCTCACACACACACACACATTACACTGGACCATTTCTGTGCCACCATTTTTCGTCTCATACATCCTGAAGTTCCACTTGTTGTTGTTGTTGTGTTGCAGCCATTTGCCACTAGATGTCATCCTTTCAAAATTTGAAAGCCATCAGTATTTGGCTGGCTGTAGCTAAGATAGAGCTGTATACAGTGAACTGACTCTCTGACTCTCTCTCTATCTCTGTCTCCCTCTCTTTCAGGACTCTAACCTGGGACAGAAACAGTGTAACTGCCAGAGGTTTCCAGGATGTGGCTGATGCCTTGGAGAGGTCATATATACACATATCCACACACACATACGCATACTATAAGCCACACAACAGTGTCACAGTGACACTGCTGATACGTTGATGTTTAGCAGGTATAATGTTTATCATGTTTACAGTGTTCTTTTACTTTTAGCACAGTCTTACTATCATTTGCTCAACACTAAACATGAAGTACAGCTAAGGCTGATGGGTGTTGTGGAGAAATTGCTGAAGCCAAAGGTCAGTGGTGAGGTCAGGAAGAAAGAAAGTGTTCAGGAGCCTCTGATGTCTTATGCTGTATAATTTATTGACACTTGATCAAGGAGAATTAGAGACATTCTCATAAAGCAACAGAAGTGCCTGAGTCGGTCTCACATTCTGCCCAACTCATGCTGGTGGATAGACTTTAAACCCCAAGATAACATCACAAACACTATACGCCCCGATTAGGTAGAAGAGAATGCTTTTACCAAGGATGGTGTCTTCGTCAACATGATTAAGTCTGGAGACACAGATGTCTGTTTACGCAGATTGGAATGTCAGTGGCAAGCTGTCTATTATGTCTAAGCATGCAGCACCAGAGTCCTTCGACCCTGGCCACAACAGTGTTGAGATAGGATGACACCTGCTACTGCCAGCCAAAGACAAACAGCTAATACTGCTGAGGACCTCAAGGCCCACATGTGACTTCATGTAACCTTGTATAATGTCTGTGTGTTTGTGCTTTTATTATATTCCATTTAATTTGTATGTGTCACTCAGAACACTACAAGAATAGAAAATGCCATAACAATGGGAATGTCGTTAGCTTTGAAGGTATTTGGTCATGAAGCAGAGTGTTGGACAAAGTGAACTTTTGACCTGGTGATCACTGTGGATGAAAAGCCAGACATAAACCATGCCTCTAGCATTAATACATAAAAGTTGTACTGCACAGATTTACCTCACTTTGGTTGGATGTGAATATTAATGGTGGGGTTCTATGTCGTACAGGAACTTCACTCTGCAGCAGGTGGCTCTCCCCCTGGCTGATATCACACAGAGTTACCGCAGCAACCCAGACAGAACAAAAGAGGCCCTGTTCAAGGTCAGTGTGTGAGTCTGTGTTTACTGTCAAGATTTAAATGACTGCTTTTGTCATTTCTAACGTGTGTGTTTGTGTGTGTGCGTGTGTGCAGATTCAGCAGTGTTTAGACAGGAATAACCAGAGACAGTCTGATAGAGTGGAGCTTCAGCAAGTGTTTAGAGCTCAACAATTTGAAAAGGTAAGAAGTATATTATAGAAATATAACAATAAAGTGCTACTTATGAACAAAAGTACAATGGCGATACATTGTAATATCTTATAATTATGTCAGTAGAATACATTTTGTTGTAGTCATTTCTTACTAGAAAGTCCTGAACAACCACAGAGAAAAAGAAAACTGAAAAAATGAGACAACTCATGGATACATACTCTAACTGTTTTTCCTGAACCTAACCTGGCTCAGGTTTAATATCAGAGAACAACTGTTGTATTTAAACTGATGAGTTTTGGGTTAGGGTTTGTGTAGCAGGACCTGACAGGTTCCAAGCATTCAGTTTTAAACTGAAAATAAACTTGTTATGCAGTACATGCAGAAGTTTAGTGAATAAAGTCAAAGGCTTCAACTGATTTATTTTATAATAAATATGTGATCAGCTGAATCAAATCTAATCATATCAACAGTGATAGTTATTTTCTCTCTGTCTGGGTTGTCCTCTGTTTCAGCAGGTACAGGGTGTGTGTCGGCAGTTGGAGGACAGCCTTCAACGTCTGAACCACTGCAACATTCAGGAGGTCCACGCTGACATCCAGACAGCACACGAGGTGCTGCACAACGCCAAGGAGTCCTTCAAGGTACACTCACATGTCCGCCATGCCATGAAATGTGGCAGAGCTATTGCATTAGCTTGTGTGCATAAGAAGTGGTAAGGAAGTGTACGTGATGCTTTTGTTGACTCTCCCTCTGCAGCTGCTCCCCTCTCTGTATGAGGCAGGCAGGACATGTGCCTCTGATGGAGACATGGTGAACAGCATCCTCACTGACACTGCCACTGCACTGACTGATGAGTTCCAGAGAAGCATACAGGTACACACTTAAATACATCTATTGTATATGTCACACATGACAGATCACAGGTCAAATAAAGAAGATGCCTGGTTCAGTCGGCTAGGGCCAATCTCATCAACATAGAAAGATACTGTCTTCATATATGATTGGGAAACGTGAAACTTTTACATTTCTCTGGCCCTCCTCCATCGTGTCTCTAATCAGCATTTAGGGTCCCCTTCTGAACCTGATCTGTTACTCATCATACGGCTTCAGGAATAACATCAATATAGCTGTCTCTGATGTGTGAAAGTCAAAATGATGAATGACTACAAATTTATTTCAATGTTTCTCATTCCTCAGTCACTTACAAAAATGAAGTAGCATGTGTAGCAGGCTCCCCTGGACTAGAACTCATCAAAGCATTCACAGAACATATTTTAAACATGTGCACAGGATAGATTTAGTGTGCACACAATAACAAACATCTGTTGTATCTATGTCATCACCTATGAACATCAGTGTGTACATTTCATTACATGAAGAAATGCCTCCAAATCTCCATTAACAACATTCCTTCAGACATTTATTGATTTATCTACAAGTGAAGCTGTGTGCTGTGAAAAAAACACCTCTGTGTCATCCAGACATGAAGAAATAGTTAATTGGAGGTGTGTTCCCCAAAGGCATGGTTCCTTCTGGTGACTCTGAGAAAGCAGCTCCCTCAACAGACTGACCAAGGAGGCTATATATCCAACTGAGTGTGAGAAACTTAGTTGACTCAATTAAAATTAAAGCCAGGCTACGGAAATATAAGAGTACATCATGAATGAAGAATGATTACAGCTGAGTGTCATTAACCTGAAGGAAGAAACATTTTCTTTTAGTTGACAATCTGTCACTGATTGCTGACAGTATTGCAAGTAAGTACTTTTTTGCCTCTCAGGCAGGCCTGGGCAATCTGTTCCACAAAGGGCCGGTGTGGCTGCAGGTTTCCTTTCCAACCAAGCAGCAGCACACCAGACTTGACTTTTTTAATCAACTGATCTCAATCTTCAGAGAGTTGATTGGTTAAACGGTGTGCTCTCGGTTGGTTTGAACAAAAACCTGCAGCCACACCGGCCCTTTGTGGAACAGATTGCCCAAGCCTGCACTAAGGCCACATTCAGACAGGGACAGGCAAGCTGGCAAGCTGGTGGTGGGGAGGTGCAGTGGTGATCAGGAAATAACTTTTTATTTCACTAATTAATAACAGCTTTATCTGTTATTGTTACTCTATGTGTCTCTACCAAAGCGCTCTCTGTCTCTCTCTCTCTCTGTCTCTGTCTCTGTCTCTGTCTCTGTCTCTGTCTCTCTGTCTCTGTCTCTCTCTCTCTGTCTCTGTCTCTGTCTCTGTCTCTCTCTCTCTGTCTCTCTCTCTCTCTCTCTCTCTCTATGTCTCTCTCTCTCTCTCTCTCTCTCCCTGTCTCTCTCTATCTCTGTCTCTCTGTCTCTCTCTCTCTCTCTCTCTCTCTCTCTCTCTCTCTCTCTCTGTCTCTGTCTCTCTCTCTCTCCCTCCCTGTCTCTCTCTATCTCTGTCTCTCTCTCTCTGTCTCTCTCTCTGTCTCTCTCTCTCTCTCCCTGTCTCTCTCTATCTCTGTCTCTGTCTCTCTCTCTCTCTCTCTCTCTCTCTCTCTCTCTCTCTCTCTCTCTCTGTCTCTCTCTCTCTCTCTCTCTCCCTGTCTCTCTCTCTGTGTCTCTGTCTCTCTCTCCCTCTCTCTCTCTCTCTCTCTCTCTCTCTCTCTCTCTCTCTCTCTCTCTGTGTCTGTCTCTCTCTCTAATCATCAGACACAAGTCAAATTAAATTTCTTTGTGTCATTATATTTTGTGGTGTAAATTGTGAGTTGGACTCAGATGTAGAAGCTGGTACATGAAATAAACAAAGTGAGAACACACACACAGGTAGATGATCAGAGTTTAGTCCATGAATCCACCTGGATAGTCTCTGCTTCAGAGACATTTCAGGCTGTCTGTGGATGTTTGACCGATCTGAGTGTCTGATTGGCAGACAGCATGATGCAGGGCTCCATTTTCCCAAAAGTTGAATCTGGCTCATCTTCTCTCGCTGCACACCTGTGTTGCGGGCTGCCGGTGCAGAAAGGCACGACCCCCATTGAAAATGAATTGAAAAATGCTGCCCCCATCCGGTTTGCCTGTCCCTGTCTGAACGCGCACTAATCAGTTTACCTGTGATCATATCTGATTCAATGCACAGAAATACACTAAACATGACAAATACATGAAGCCTCTGAATATGGAGAATAATAATTCTATTTCAGACTAAAAAAATCTTTGGTCTTCCCACTTTTTAATGTCCCAGGTACACCTTAATGTCCTGAGTGACACTAAAATACTAGTTGCCACTTGGATCTCAGCTCAGGGTCAGTGTTGGAAGAGACAATAATTATTGTCTGTCTTGACTAAGACTAAGTCTTGACCATGCTTATGTCCCCGTGTATGTGTGTTCCAGGAGTCGGCTCAGGACCTGATGAGGTGTGCAGAGGCAGTCTGTCCTCGGGTGGTCCAGCGGTCTTGTGTGTATGAGTATCTGTCAGAGTGCGTGTCCAAAAGAAGCAGACAGACACAGGCATTCCTGAGAAGCACTCTGGTGGAGAACACAGGCCATATCATCAGTGAGACACTGCGGTAATAACATTGATGTCAGACAATGTCAATTCAATCAACCTGATCAGCTCTGCGTAGTCACCAGCTCAGTGACTGAGAGGTTGTGAAAGAGCATGTCCCCATGTAAAGCTGAGCAACTTGATTCAATTCCAATGGCCCTCTGCTGCTTTACATCTCATCTGTAACAACTGAAATGAAGACAGACAGACACAACCATATCGATATAAATTATCCAATATTATATTTGTGTTACTGTAAATTGTTCTGTTCTTTCTTTTCATCATCCAGTGAACTGAGACAAACACTTAGTGTCTCTTTGGCTGAGAGCATCACAGAGCAGGTCCTGCATGATCTGACAAGGGCACAGGACAAAATGGTATTATGTGTGTATTATGTTTTACTTATACTGTGTATATGTGTGTGTGTTTCTTTGTGTTGTCTTGTTTTGTCTTCTCTTGTCTTGTGTTGCCTTGCTTTGTGTTGAGTTGCCTTGCATTGCCTTCCATTGCATTGTCTTGTCTTGCCTCGTCTTGCGTTTTGTTGCATTGCGCTGTGTTGTGTTGCATTGCGTTGCCTTGTCTTGTCTTGTCTTGCCATGTCTTGTCTTGTCTTGTCTTGCATTGCCTTCCATTGCATTGTCTTGTCTTGCCTCGTCTTGCGTTTTGTTGCATTGCGCTGTGTTGTGTTGCATTGCATTGTCTTATCTTTTCTTGTCTTGTCTTGTCTGGCCTTGCATTGTATTGCGTTATACTGTCTTGCTGTCTTGTGTTGCGTTGCTCATCATTGGTGGTATTTTCATTGCTTCCTCTTCAGGATTGCCTGATCAAAGAAAATTCATGCCTAGCTCTGAGAATCAACGTCCCAGAGCTTCGATTAGTTGACAGCGACTTCCCGACTGATGATGTAAGGACACACACTCTCTGTCCATTCATTCTGTTCACTCATTCATTTCAATCATTTTTTACCTTTCCTTTGTCCAAACAGTATAGTCCAGCATTGTGGAGGAACAGTTTACACTCCAAGAGCCTGAGGCCCGCCTCTTCAATTAAGAGTAAGATACAACCACCACTACTATGTGAAGTGTCTCTGTATCTGTCACTCTGTCCGAATCTAAATTCACTTAATTTCATGGTAGGTCATTTGCATACTCGAGGACCTGAAAGTAACAGATGTTGATTTATTTGTAAAAGTTCTGCATTGCAGCTTTTGGTGTGACAGAATGGCCAGCTTACCCTGATATTCTTATTCCAGTTTCACAACACAACCTATGAAAATGAGAACTACCCAGTCATTCAGGAGTGTGGGTCAGTACTACAGTACTACTCACTATAGCCTATTGAAGTGGCATTATGAGACCGAACAGAGTAGAGACAGCTGTAAGAGTAGAGACTGAGTAGAAACAGGGTCCCTAGAGACACATAGACGTCTTTCTTCTCATTGGTTAAAGGTAAACAGACAGTAATTATATAGTGCTTCATCAAAACACATGGTAGAAGCTGCCATCAGGAGCCATGTAACACTAAAATAAAATATTTTTTATCAGTTTTTATTTAAATCACCAGTGTTTAGGATTTACTGACATCTAGTGGTGTAGTTGCTGATTGCAACCCCCTTTCCTCATCCTCTTCTTCCTATGAAGTTTCTGCAGACAGTCCTCTCTAGAGCCAGTGTTTAGTTTGTCCATTCTGGGCTACTGTAGAAGCATGGCAGCTTAACATGGTGGATTTATCCTATGGTAACAAACATACAAAGATTCTTATTTTCATGTGATTAGACATGAAAACATAGATATGAATATAATAGTCCATTTCTGCTAAATGTGACACACTGGACTTTTAAACCACCAAACAAATGATGCATAATGAACTAATAACTGGTAAGAGGTATGTAACACCTCTTACTGAAGATTAAATCAGTCGTGGCTTTTTAAAACAATGACACTACCTTTGAAATAAAATAATAATCAGGATTTTATTAATGAATGTGATAGTGTGACATTGTCAACAACACATTTACAGTTCTCCTGCTATTACAGCAATGTAGTCCAGCATCTGAGCTCAGGGATAAAGGTTATCCTCCTATCATGTCTTTCATCTTGTCCTGTTCTGTTCTTCATGTGTGCAATGCTGAACCGTTCTGTGGCAGACAGCACTGTTTGGCTAATTGGAGCATGGCCTGTTTACTTTCACACCAGTGACTTTCACCATGGGAGAGATGAGATGGGGAGAAGATGGAGGAGGGGATGATGAGGGAAGAGGAGGAAACGTGGGGGGATTTGGGGCACTCTGGTTCAACACCCACTCCTTTTGTGTGTCGGAGGATAGCTTTAAAATAAGTCATAACATAATAATAATACGTTACTTGCCATAATTCCGTGTTTCTGTGAAATATGTAGGTCATAAAAAGAATTAGGTCAGTGTTTTATTCTTTTATTTGATTTATAAAGAATCTACATTTGATTTGCATTTTATTTCTAAAAATGTATCCACGGATTTACATTTAAAAGGCCTCTGAAAGATTCATTAGAAACAATTCAGGTTTATCACTGACATGTTGACATATGACTGTTATGTCTGTGTCAGACTCATAACTGTTTTCTGCTGTGCAGTACAGTGTGACTGCAGCATCCATTTACTTCTCTGCTTCCTTCTTCTCTCTGCATGTCTGTGCTTAACTGAATATTTCTCTCTTGTATGCTCTGCTCCCCCCTTTCCCTTTGTTCCCCCTCTTTCCTTTAGTCTCTCCTCCCTCCCCCATCAGAGTCTCTTGAAGCCCCCTTCTTCTCATGTGTTCTCCCTGTATCTAAACTATACAGTTCTGCCCCAGCAGCAGAAAGCATGCTTACTGCGTGGGCTTCATTCCCATCTTTCCCTTCCTTCCCCCCTCCATCCTTCTCTCTTTCATCATCTTTCCTTGTGCCTGTCCTCTCATCAGTCATATTGCTTCACTCTCAGGTCTCCTGGATGCAGACTGGGAGCAGCAGACCAGGGACAGAGGAGCAGAGAGAGAGAGGGGAGGAGGTGCTGGAGAGGAAGGAGGAAGGAGGTGTGGCCTTCTTCAGTTGCCAGTAGCGACGGCTCTGTCAGTCACTGCATCAAGCCCCGCCCCTTCCCCAACCACTTCCCAGTCCCCCTCCCCCCCGGGATGGACGGGGAAGAGGCGGAGGGAGGGGAAGGTGGTGGCAGTGGATGCTGCAGCAGCAATATCAGGAGCGAGAGGAGCATCGTTAATTCCTCCTCCCAGTCTCCCTCTCCTTTGCTCCATCTCCGCTCAAGCTCCAGAGGAGGAGGCTGCCGGCTGCGGAGGCTTACCCAGACAAGAGGTTCCCTTCCCCGGCTGTGGCCCCAGCCTAGGCCCCCTCCCCCCTAGCTCTGGATCCCCCGCTTCTCCTATGGAGCCTCTACCCACCCAGGGACAGACTCTAAGGCACTACACTGCCTCCCGACCACGGCCGCGACGCACACATACTCAGCCCCCCTCCTCCAGGCCTCAGGTAAGAAGACTCACACGTACATACTGTACTAATAAACGCTTGCACCAATGACTACACATACACACATGCACACACAGAAATTACACAGCATTTGCATTTATACATACACTAACAAAAAAATGAAAAATGAAAATGAACTAAAAATAAATATGTGCTCACTAAAATACAGCCACAATAAAAAAAAAAGAAAAAAAGGATGCAGGGGCGGAAAGATGCGAGATGGGAAAAGATGGATGAAGGATGGAGGGCAGGCTAGATGAAGAAGGAAGCTAATTTCATGACTACAGAGGGATCCCTGTGGAGAAAATGATGGAGAAAATCTAAACAACACAGCAGAAAAAAGGGTTCTATCTATCTATCTATCTATCTATCTATCTATCTATCTATCTATCTATCTATCTATCTATCTATCTATCTATCTATCTATCTATCTATCTATCTATCTATCTATCATTTCATTCCAACAATGCTGTAGTAGTAATGGAAGCCATCTTTATCTTTGCATTCTCTTGCTTCATGTAGTCGTGCTTAGAGTGTGTGTGTGTGTGTGTGTGTGTGTGTGTGTGTGTGTGTATGTGTGTGTGTGTGTGCGTGCATTTTGGGAGTGGTGTTCCCTGGGTTGTTCCCAGTGCTGATTTCTCTCTCTCTCTCTCTCTCTCTCTCTCTCTCTCTCTCTCTCTCTCTCTCTCTCTCTCTCTCTCTCTCTCTCTCTCTCTCGGGAATGCTTTCACTAACTCAATTATTCATGTTTTCACATTCATGGGGGTCTCTCTCTTTCTCCCTGCTGTCACTGTGTAAATGGAAAAAAGAGGATTTCTCTTCATCTGTGGTCACCTTGTGTGTGTGTTTGTGGTTTCTCTTTTTGAAGGATGCACATTTGCTGCGATGCAGGTCACAGTGTATGGTGTTGTTGTTTTTCACAGTCACACATTATTTCTGTCTCTATATGATGTTAGTATGATGTACAAGCAGCATAGATGGGTCAGCCCTGTCAGGCAGTGATGAGTCCTCAGTGGTTAGATTTCATCAATGTGTTCCATTGCCCTAAAAGAAATTAAAAACTAAAAACATGTCACAAAATGATACATTTAACAATGACTGTTAGTGGCTGAAACATGATGGTAGTCTTCTTGAATATTGCCTTTTATGGTTAATTAAACAGCTAATGTTTGCCAATAAAACTCCTAGCATGAAGTTTTTCTTCACTTACTTTAATTGAGAGTGTTAACATCCTAGTTTTAGTTAGGATAGGCTAGCATCAGCAGGTCTGACATTATCTGATCTATATCAGGTATAAGCTAGGATTATACAGAGTTAATCACAAGTGGGGTGAAAATCCATGTCATAGTTCCATAGATTTGGAAAACCATCTGGATTTGTTAAGCTCTCTTTAATGGCTCTTGGTGCTAAATAATGTGGAAGTGCCTAGAAAATAATGACAATTAATTCACAAGATATATGGAATGTTTTCTATCACTAACTTGCATTAGGCATAATATAAATGTGGCATTTGCTCTGTAGCAAGTTAGAAGTAGGTTCTTTTGGTAGATGATTATTTTCCTGAATAAAATGTAATTATTGATAAAACATACCAATGTATTAATACACTTTATTATCAAATAATATACAGGGTTTAAAGATTTGATTGTCCTGACCTGTCCTTTTAAAAACAAGTTTCCAAGATGGAACATACGAGCAGGAACATATTTTTCATGGGTGGACTGGCTCAGATAGATAGAGTTCATTATTTATGGTTACATTTGAAATGTAAATAATATGACAGCAGGATGAACATGTGGCTTAAATGATCATGGATATCTGAACCTGCAGCAAGCTGAGCTGATGCTGACTAACTCAAAACTGAAAAGAAAAACTCTTAGCATCTATGGCCTGATTACCACTTACTTTATTCAAACAACACGTCATGTGGATGTCCACCCTGTCTGTCCTCAGAATCAGCAGCTGTCAGTATTTTCTCTGCACAGAGCATTTGTTTTTTTATCTCATTCCCTCCACACTTTGATGGTGCTTGAGTTTCTGCTCTGTGCGCACAAGATGACACTGAGATCCTCTTTCAGCAAAATAAGAGAGCAGTGAAAAAAAACAGTGTAAATTCTGTGTAAATACACCTTGTCCTTTTTTCCATATCATATTTTCAGTCACTTTTGGACCAGTTCAAGTAAATATATAATATTTTCTGCACCATTCATTTGCTTTTACCTTATGTCATGCCAGAAATATATTTATCTTTCAGATTTACCATCATTTCTAGAAGTTGGGGGGCATCCAGCTTTGAATGGCACGATAGGCTAGTTTAACTTTTTCACTTGCATCTCACCTTAGCTGCTGTTTTGAAATACAATTTGGTTTTAGCTAAACTACGACGGTACTAATCTATACAGCAGTAGGGCCCAAATGTCAAAATATGAATATAAATACATACACAATAGAACGGGACCACAATAGATACTCAAATTTGACACATAATGTCACAACTGCTGAAGAGTTAAAACACACTAGCAGTCCATTAAATGTTCTACTCAGGCTACCAAAAACAAAACACAGCAAAGTCAGCAGAGTTTTTTAAATCGACCCTATAATTAAAAATATATTCAGACTCACCAATGACATTTTCAAATCTGCCAGTTATTGTTGAAACATTTTTTATCCAACGTGCAGCGCTTCTTCTGTTCAAGGACATGCTCTGTAATGTCAGTGATCTTTGAACAGTGACAGGCTTACATTGAATATCACGGTACTGAATATTGAATTTGGAACTGAACTCAGATCATTACATTAGTGGAGGTGCTCTTGGACTGACATTATCACTATCATTCTCTGACTATAATACTGGCTTAGATGTTACCAGTTTATTATTGTGACACCTGAAAGTGGGGGGACAAAAAGTCTTGCTGCCTCTCCATTCCAAACCAAGTATGGAAGCCAATGACATGCATTCATAAAGACAAGTTTGTAGTTTAAAGATGTGTGATTTGGTCTCAGTAATGAATCTGTTAACAATCTAACAATCTGAAGTGAAAACACAAACATACAAACACAGTCAGATGTCTTGAATCAGACAGGTGACCATTTCATTGCCACAGTATGAGTCCAGATATGGGATCATTCTTAGTTATTACATCTATAAGCTGTTGACTCCAATCTAAAAAAGAGGTAGACCCATAGAAGACTGCTGGTGAGTGCAACTGATGGCAATTAAACAAGAGGAAGAGGGAAAGAGGAATGCAAAAAAAGAAAAAGTTCTTCATCATGTTTCATCCACACACACCAAGATACACCGACCCTCTACCCAAAAACAAGGACTCCACATTACAAGAGTAATGGTTTGGATAAACTGTATGCACAGAACATCAATCATTTTATCATTTTTTGATTTCGGCGAGCTTTAAGACTGGATGCTGTACACAGAAATGCTGTGTTGTTATGTACAACAGCCAGTCTTGAACAATAAGTACACCTAATACTGATAACATTATTTCACTTTACAATCTAATCTGACTGCTTCAGCAGTCACTATACAAGGCCTTGTAGCCAGAAAGATGGAGCTTAATTCCTGTTCCTTTCCACTCATGTTCAACTGCGTTTCATCTCACGGTCAGGTGGACTGGAGACAAATCAAACTGACCATTAGTTCTGTGATAGACTCAGAGATCAGTCATGTGTGTCTCCTGTACTGAACACTTTTTCTTTTGTCACCTGAAAAAAGGAATTTAGCCATTTGGTTCCATTTTAAAATTATTATTATAAAGGGTGACAGTTCAGGTAAGACATGCATGCTAGTCAACAGTGGCTCTTAAGCAGGCAGGGGAACAGAACACAAGGGCATACAGGGGGCGTCTGGACAATGCTCCTTCCTGCTGGACTGTACAGAATACTAAGGAACTAAAAGTAAGTGAGCAGGAGCCATGAGAAGGGTCCCTCATTAGAACAGCAGTCAGGTGATTCCTACAGGCAGGAAACTCAGTGAGGGCTCTAGTGGACAGGTGTGGAAAATTATAACACATAAAAGAGGGTGTGGCAGGAAATGGCATTGATGTCGACATTATATGCATATCATACCATGCCATAGGTTTATGAAGTGAATAGAAATCCAGTATTAGAGCAGGAAATCATCAATATAAGGCACAGAAACCTGCAAGTTATTTTTATAATAACGTCTCCAACCCCTCTGCTGCCTGGTAAAGCTTTATCTTCACCTGCTCTGCTCTGCCCAGTCAAGCTTGTGGTGTGTGCAGTGTGCTGCTGCCCTGACTCGTCTGTCTGTGCACCCACAGGAGGAATTGTGTCTGCCCCCCTGCTGTTCACTCAGCATGCTCGCTGTGTAAGCAGAGAGCAGCTTAATTCAGAGCCATAGACTCCAACCTCCAACCCAGCTATCAACATGTGCTGCTGTAAACTGTCAAAACCTCTTGTTTGAAGTCGATGGACGAGATGTGTCTTTAATAAGATCCACAGCCACAGCATGGGTGTGTGGGTGTGCAGATTGGTGTGTGGAGACAGCCCTGTTGCCCTTTGGTAACGCGTGTGTGTGTGTGTGTGTGTGAGTGAGAGAGAGGGAGAGAGAGACAGAGACAGAGAGAGAGAGAGAGAGAGGGAGAGAGAAACAGAGACAGAGAGAGAGAGAGAGAGAGAGAGAGAGAGAGAGAGAGAGAGAGAGAGAGAGAGTCTGTATGCCAACAATTGTGTGCCATGTTGGCATGTATCACATAGAGACAGGTGGCTGTAACGGAGGTGGCAGAGAATGAAAGGGAGGCACATAATTTCACTGGATTATAGAGGGGAAAGGAAAATGCTGAAAGATGGAGACAAATACTGCATTCATGAAGAGCAAAATGTTCCCACTGACATTCATTCTGATTTTGATTTTTTTGATTTTTGTTTTGTGTTTTGAGGATGTACATGACTTTTGTAAGATTTGGTTTTAGTCAACAAATCAGTTTGCACCTGTGAAATATCTCGTTGTGCATTTTTCATTTTTATGTTCTGAGCATTAGAGACTGGAGCTGTTACTATTGTTAGTGTTTAATGCATGCAAAATATATTCGGGGCCTTTTAAGTCTTAAGAGAGAGAGAGTTGAGAGATGACAGGAATGGGGAGAGATAGTTGGAAATGCCATGCAACAAGAATCCCTGACTGAACATTGCAGTTCCTGGCTGCTACATTTGCCTCTACACTACGCTACCCTTTATGTGCACAGTTACCATAGTAACAAGTGTTGTTCTTGACTGCCATAAGGTTAAGGGGAAAGGCACTGCTCACCTGTTTAAAGTAAGGTTGAGTGTAAGGTTGTAACGGTGTCATGTCACTCTGCTCCATGGTATCACAGCATGGCACCTCTATCAGTTAAGTTGTAATTACAAACTTACACTGTGAGCCAATCACTCACAGTGCAATCACGGTATTCTCCTAATTCTGCAGGCAGAGACATCATGGCACTGTAAAAGAAGCAAGAACAGGTCATGCAGCCAATTCAATTTTAGTCTCATCTCATTCTGTTGTTCTTGAGTTGGTACGTGTGCTGTTACGCGTGGACATGACCAGAACAGTGAAAATGACATGGGTATTCTAATATAGGAGTGTTTCTGCAGAATGAGACCCAGTTAGAATAACGCTTACACATAAAACTATCCTGACCTGGAGCTACCTATTGCTTAGTCCACAGCAGCTTCAGCAGGTCCAGCAGATCCTACACAATGCTTTTAATCCACAGTTGCACTAATGATGAAAAACCCAAATTAGCTGAAATGTATTGGGTTAGAATACATTATGAATATACAGGGTGTTAAATTGTCAAATGAGTACATGTTCAGTGACAGTAGGTTGAATTTGAGCTGCACTTACTCAGATTGTGCTTCTTATAGACTACATATATATAACAGGTTTTCATGCTGTCATCTTTGTAGAAACAGGGCATGTTTTCAAATCAAATCAATTTTTATTTGTATAGCCCAAAGTCACAAACACATTTATCCTCAGAGGGCTTTACAATCTGTACAGGGAGTGACACCTCTAGTGCCAGCCCTAACTATAAGCTCTATCAAAAAGGAAAGTCTTAAGTCTACTCTTAGAGGTGTTGACCGTGTCTAAGGTACTATGAGTTCTTTTAGATATGATGGTGCCTGGCCATGAAGAGCTTTGTATGTAAGGAGAAGAATTTTAAATTCTATTCTAGATTTAACAGGTAGCCAGTGCAAGGAAGCCAAAATGGGAGAGATGTGATCTCTGATCTTGGTTCCTGTCAGAACACATGCAGCAGCATTCTGAATTAGCTGCAAAGTCCTCAGAGACTTATTGGAACAACCTGTTACAGTGCCTTGCTCAAGTGCAGCATGGATTGAACCGCCAACCTCAGGCTTATTGGACAATGCACTCTACCATGATTGCTCCCTGAACATCAGAGTGTGAGCAAAAGCATCCTTTTAAAAAAAATAATTTGTGAAAAAATTATGTGTCGTTTCAGCTCAGTTGTTAGAGCATCCGCCCCATGTACGAAGGCTCAGCAGTGGCCCAGGGTTCGAATCTGACCTGTGACCCTTTGCTGCCTGTTGTTCCCCATCTATCCCTCCCCACATTCAGCTGTCTCTGTCAAAAAATAAAAGACTTGAAAAGTCCAAAAAATAAAATATAAGAATAATTACAATAATTCTGAATGATATTGTGGCCTGTAAGATGGATGGATGGATGGATGGATGGATGGATGGATGGATGGCAGTATAAGAACAGTTTTGAAGCACAGTGAATACTGTGAGTGCCTGCCTACTGTGAGCACCCCCACTAAGTGCCTGATCACTTTGGACATGAAGATGCATTCATGTTATCATGTCTTTTAGTTCATACATTTGGCACAGGTGAAACACATTACGTTGTTGGGCAGTGTTCACATTCGGGAGATGTTTTCATGTTGTTGGTCTGATTCAGTCACAGATGTTCTGTGAATAACTGTGTCATCTGCATAAGGTATTTCTACACCCAGACTGACTATAGAAAGTCAAACTTGCCCAAGAACCGATCCTTGAGGAAAACATTTTTTCTATATCATTAAATTGAAATATTTCCATATTTCTATCCAGGTGATGTGCTCACTCTAATCACATTGTTTTTCCAGGAGCCGGTTTCAAAGGTGGAAAATGAGAGCAGTGAGGGGATGGGAAGAGTGGATGAAGGAGTAGAGGAGTTCTTCACCAAGAAAATCATCCCTGACTATGCACTGTGAGTTGAACTAACATACAGAGAGAGAGAGAGAGAGAGAGAGAGAGAGAGAGAGAGAGAGAGAGAGAGAGAGAGAGAGAAGGCAAATTAAATATTTGATATGATGAGGAACATAGCTGGAAATGAGGGATAAATGACAATATGTTATTTTACTGATGTATGATTTATGCATGATGGTGATTCATCACTAATTCACTTTGATAAAAATACCAGCATGCATCACATTGTTTCCATCACCATTAAAGTGTGATGATGGTGCAATATCATGACCTTCACTGGCTTTAACTCATGGAGTCAGGTCAGTTATGTTTGACACATGATCATTTGATGTCTTAATTGTACCGAGACGTGACATGTGCCATCACACACTGATTGAAACCGTTTGATTTGATGGGCCTATATTATTTAGCCTGATATAGTAGAGGATAAACTGAATGAAGCTAAGTGAGCAATTCAACCACAGTTGCAGAGTCTTTTAAAGTACTTCAGTTTTATTTTTGAATGTTATTGTCAGTCTATAACCCAGCTGTGCTTAATGGCTTTGTGTAAGTTGTTCTCATGCCATTGCAGAACCTCTTTGACAGCTCTTATGAATGATAGTGCAAGTGCTATCTTACTTGGTAGATCTTATGTCTCATATACAAAGGCTGAGACCCTGTGGCCCTTCGCAGCGTGTTATCCCCTTCCTCTCTATCTGCCTTTTGTGTATCTTAAGAATTTCTATTAAATTAAATGAAAATAATTCAATTAAATAAAATAGAATTAAAGAAAAGCGCCACGTTTTCTGCACCAAGTTGTTTCTTAACTGGAAACCTGGCTTACATGATCAGAATAGAGCAAGAGGAATCTGATTTCTTCTGTAGAATACCAATGTCTAATCAACTAAGGAACCAATTGACTTGTTTCTAGAGTTACTTTAAACATTTATTTTTGTATTATTGCTATGTCTCTGGAAAACATATCAGCAGCATGTTCACTGATCCCTGTGTAAATCTAGATTATCCATACAGCCCATCATGTATTTATCATAGTTCAGACAGCTCTCCCTGAGATTTTAATCTCTGATTAGGAACATTTCCACAAACCTACAGTCTTTTGGATGAAAAGTTGCTCTTTGTGTTGTTCTTAATGACATAAAATGACGCCTGTTCAGTCTTATTAAGTGAACACAGAGTGTCCTCTCTTCTACGTGTATTTTTTGCAAGGCCAAACGTCCCCTGATAACTGCTGAGAGAAAAGCAGTTTTAAGAATGTCTGCATAACAAGGATTGTCAGACATCCAATGTAGCCACATTCCAAAAGCAGCAAATTAGTAGAACAATATCAGCAGCTGCTGTCCAATGCATAACTGTATACCCGTGGTCACCTCACAGCCCTGCACTGTTAACTGGTGTGGCTCTGTCAGATGGACACTCAAAAAGTATAGTTGACAGAGTGTTGGAAAGTCTGTGCACGTCACTGCATACATGAATCACTGAAATCAAAAGGGCCAATCACTTGGGAGTCTGCGTGAGTGTGAGAATTCACAGTTTTGCCAACCACAACATACTGACAAAGCAGTTTTTGAAGACAAGGGGGGAAACCAAAATAGCAAAAAGCAGACAATGAAGATGAAGACCAAATTTCATGGTAATCTGGTCAGTAATCATCTAGATAATCATCTAGATATCTTGCTCTATGTTGCAGATTGACAGACTGACCAACTGACCAACAGCACCATGCCAGACCTTGCCTCTAGTGGAACAAAAAGTAGTAAACGCTGAGATGTGTGTGCTGTTTGCATGACCATTTCTTGTTGTGGACCTGAACTGAGCATGTGTCTTGAGTCCTGTAGCAGTAGTTGTAGTACTGAGCGTGTTTTCTTGTGTGTTGCTCTTTCTGCTGTCTCCCTGCTGCAGAAAAGGCCGGTGGGAGGAGTCAAACCCTGCCCAAGCCACTCCCCCAGAGACAAGCTCCACCCCCTCAATCCTCTTTTCCTCTTCGTCTGACAACATCACCTCCTCTACCACCACCACTGTCACTTCTCCCTCTGTCCCATCTACTGACACATCCTTTGCATCCACTGATGTACTACCCCTCTCTACATCCTCCACTCCCCCCGCCCCCCCTTTTGTCACCACCTCCACCACCACTGCACTTCCCACCAAAAACATCAAGAAAAAGTTTGGCGACTTCTTCGCCTTCAAGAGGGCTCGAACCAGCCGAGCCCCCAAGGCAGGAGGGGGAGAGGGAGGAGGAGAGGGCGTGAAGGTCAAAAGGACCTCCATTGCAGACCTCATTCGACCCCTTCGCGAGGCCAAAGAAAGGGAGAGAGAGAGGGAGAGGGACAAGGAGAGAGAGAAGGGGAGAGGGGCAAGGTCAGTGGAGGATGCTAATATTTCTAATGATGCCACCACCACAGAAGGAACCGCTGCCACCAGCCACCATCTTGCAGGCGATGCCAGGGGAATGATGCCGCCTGCCAAGACATTAACCACAACGACACCTCCCAGTGAGACCACTCCTTCATACCCCACCGTCACCACAAACCCTGACCTTACCACTGCTACGCTTACTAACCTGGAGGAAGAGGCAGCTCCTGTCTTGCCAGGTCGCACCCCCAGTCCTGTGGTCACGTCCCCTTTAAGCGAGCAGGAGAGGGGCAATATGCTGATGAAGGAGATGAAGTTGGAAGGGACTCCGTATGGAGAGAGGAGACTGAAGGTGACCAAGAGATCGCTGAGGGAGGGCAAGAGCCAGAGTCTCATACTACTGACGGGATTAGAGCCTGAAGACAAGAACGACACACACAGCAAGGTCAGTCTGACAATACAGACACACACACACACACACTGTCAGACGATCTAAAGCCCTAGATGAGAATCAAAAACCACAGAAACTGCACTGCACATTCTTAAAGAGATAGTGCACAAAGTACTGATCTAAAGTCAGTTTGTTACCTACAATAGTAATGGGTAGTAGTGATGTGTCGTTTGCAAAAGAAGAGCCCATTCTTCCTAGAAAAAAATGAAAATATTGTCAGAGTAGGATCAACAACAAACCTGCACAGATGAAAAAAATGCATAAAAATAAGCATTTTATGAAAACACTGAATGAAAAATTGCTTACTAGCACACAAATCATTCATAATTTCTGAATTAGGCTAATATGGAAGGTTACGAGTGATGTTAAGTGAAGAGACGGCTCTTCTAAGGGTGACGATCCAAAAGAGCCGGCTCTGTGAAAAGCGTTGAATTTCCCATCACTAGTAGGTAGGGGAAGCAGGCGGGAGGAAGAGCATGGAAGCAGATCAAAGCACAAAAGAAGAAGATTTAAGAGATTTTCAAAGATGGCGTGTGCCTGTGTTTTGCCGAGTGTGAGGCTGTAACTCCAAACAGCTGATCTGTGGCATAATACAGTGTGCTTCACAGCCAACATCTGGCATGTTGGGACTGATTAGTTAAACTTCTGTCAGGCCCTCCTCTGCTTCACTGTGATCAATGATACTGTGTTATAATGCAGAAGCACTCACTATTTTGTTGTTGAAATTGTAGCATTATACTTTTAACCAGGGAGTTATTCCTGATAATCAAATTAGAAACGGGCTCTTCAGAGAGGAAAGCATTCACACTGTTAATGGTCACAACACTGTGAGTGTTATTGTGTTGATATTCTCATCATGTACAGTCTATATAGATATACTGCAGACTTCAAATAGACTCATCTTTACCGGCTTCATGAGAAGAGTGTATATGAATGTACTCTTGGATTGGACATTTTCTTAAAGCTCAGAGTTCAAAGGTTCATTTACATGATTTCCCATGTTGTAATGTTCACAAGTTCAATTTGAAAGTATCCTTACTGTTCTAAATGTATCATGTTCCAGAAACATGCATCTGAGAGCACATCTAGTTTTGAACAGAGGCTTCAGGTGATGCTACACAGGATGGGCGTGGCCAAATCTCCACCAGCCGACACCAAGGCAAGCCAGGTAGGATGGTTTGGGGGTGTGGGGGGGATACAAGGGTCACTTGGTTTTGATCATATTTAGTTTTGGTTGTCAGGATGTAATATGTGAGGGGTGTGGAGCAGTCTGCAAAGACACTGTGTCTAGAGGCCTCCACACAGAATGATACTGCAACCTGGGTCTTATTTTATAGTTTTGTGCATCCCTGCTATCAGTAATAACACCATACTCATCAAGTTAATGTCTGGCAACAAGGTGACAACACTACACAAGAACCAAAGATTGGATAGGAAATGGAAACGATGAGCCAAGCAGTCTGTTGCAAACATCCATCACAGTTCATCAGACGTCCTGCAACATGACCTGTACTTACTGTCTGCAGAGTATTCCTCTTTAATTAAGAATTGTTGTCAATATTTGAGAATTGTGCCCAGGTTGAATTTTGATAGGTTGTTTAGATAATATGAATAAATTGTAAATAAGTGGTTTGTTTCCAACCTGTGTCATCCTCTGGTTGTTCATAGTGTTGTCAGTGTGTTCCCATGTCTCAGCCGTCTCTCATTGTATTGTGCAAAGATTTATATGCCATATTTTCTTTTTTTATTCATTATTATTCATTTATTATTGCAAAGTGGAACACCAAGTGGTTGATCAAATGTTGTTTCATGCCGTCTTATTGTCTCTGTTACAGAATAAAGATGAGGAGTTGAGAAAGGCCAACTCTGAAGGTAAGCACTGTCCATTGTTTTGTCATTTTAAAGTGAAAACACACACACACACACACACACACACACACACACATTTTACAATCGTCAGTATTTAACGCTGAACACAAAGTATAATCAAATCAAATCAAATTTTATTTGTATAGCCCAAAGTCACAAAACACATTTAGCCTCAGAGGGCTTTACAGTCTGTACAGGGAGTGACACCCTCTGTCCTTAGACCCTCGGTTCCAGTGAGGAAAAACTCACTCAGGATTGTATTTATTTTCACCAAATTAAATGACAAATATATTTTTGCTCTTGTAAGACCAAGGTGATTTGTGGTGATGAATAAGCACAAAGTACACGTTGTGATTGGTCAGTGTAATGTGACTGGCTGAAATCTGACTTTGAGTTGTGAATACAATATGAAGCCTGGACTCAACTGAAGCTAATTCAAAGACTACTGTGGTTCTGCCAGCTGATGCTAAATGCAAATGAATTCTTGTTTTAATCCTAATGAAATGAAACTTACAGCTGGGGCGGTCGGTGGCGTAGTGGGTTAAGCAGCCGCCCCATATGCGGAGGCTACAGTCCTCGCTGCAGCCCCGGTTCGACTCCTGCATCGGACGGCGATTTACTGCATGTCACTCCCCCTCTCTGCACCCTTCTACCTGTCTATCTTCAGCTGTTCTGTCATTAAAAAGGCCAAAAAAATAATTAAAAAAAAAAAGAAATGACTTACAGCTGTGTGATTTAATTAGAATGGCTTCATTTGAGCCCAGTGTTCATATTGTGTTCATTGCATGTACAGCTTGGATTCAAACTGCCCTTCAGCTGTTCTACTATCTACTGTCTCTGTCCTTCAGGTGCTATCTTGGACAAACCTGAACCACCTCCCACATACATGAAGCCCAGAACCATGTCCACTTCATCAGGTATCTGTGTTATCTATGCCCATTTATACATAAAAATACCACCAATACCATATGCAGAGCCAAATCAATAATGAGTTATGCTACAAAGGAGGGTAGTCTTCCTCTGTGATGCCATAAAGCTCAATTTCTGTCCAACAACACATCACTGAGCCACACTGTTGTTCTTTCATTACTATGAATGCTCACCAGAACACCAAGTGTGGATCAAATCACCACTGAAATTAGTCCTCACCAAAGGCACTATTTCCTACAGTCTGACTCTTATTTGACCAGATGTTCGGGGTTAGAGTATAGAGGCAGTCAGCTTGGAGTCGAGAGCCAGGGTAGAGTCAGAACATTTTAGAGACTTTGTTGGTTTTGATCTTTTCATGGGATTTGTTGACAATATTAGAAAAAAGAAATCCTTTAAGGCTTAAGAGGTTTCAGAGAAAGCGTCAACATTCTATCAGCAGTAACTCACCTGTATCAATCCAAAACTGCGTGAAACATGGGCGCAGTCTCCTTGACATCACACCACAGATTCCTGAAGCTCTATGCGGTGCCTCTGCCGCCCCATAGCTAATCAAGAAATGGACAAAGTCGTCACAGGCTGTGATGGCACACAGCTCAGTCAAAGCGTCCACAATGTTAATTCTGCATAACTTTAAGCCTTTGTATCATTTGAAGATGAACAGGGAAATAAGCTATCAAGACCAAAATCTTCTTTTGTACTAGGCTGTATGAAGTTGGACATTTGAACATAGGGACTTATGGAGACTGACTCACCTCTGGAGCCAGCCTCAAGTGGACAAGGAGAGGAACTGCAGTTTTTGGCTATTTCTGTGTTGGTTTAATGGAGGCCATGGAGGTCGACGCTTGATATCAGCCTGTCATGGTTTCTGTTAAAGCTTTATAACAGTAGAACACATAGGATATACAGATTATGAAAAGGAACAATAAAATAATGTATAATTGTGTAACATGTAGAATAGGTAAACCTGCTGAGATGACATGGGACATAGGAAAGAACTGATGACATCTTCAAAATGGCCTCTGGTCTGAACTGTGTGATGTAACAGTCTGTCTGCAGAACAACCTTCCTGATGTCTCTGGGCCTGTGACGACAGAGCACAGTCCAACCTGGAGTCCCTGACTGGACCAGCCTGAATCATTCACTGTGTCTGCTGCTGATGTACTGTCGCTCTCACCCTCTGTTTGCAGCTGACCCAAGGCATCCTATGAGAGCACTGGACCCCATTCAACCGGAGCCTCCCCTTCACCCAAAACCTGTCCTCCCTGAGCGCCCATCTGGCCCCCTTCCACCTAAACCTGTCATCGCAACTAAGCCTCCTATCCCCACCCCGGCTACTCCTGCAGGAGGAAGCGCTCGGCCCTCCTCTGCTCCTCCTTCCAGCAGATCAGCAGAGAAAGTCCAGCTCAGAGCACACACTGCTGATGGCAGGCCGGGAGAGACTACAGCACAGGTAACGCAGCAGATATTTACTTTACTGATGCAGGAATATTACCTTTATATCCTCCAGGCCCGCTTCCACAGTCCACCATGTTAAATCCCCACGTTTCTGCCCAGAATGGACAAAGTAAACACACTCCAGATTGGACCTTTTCTGTTTTTCACTCATTTCACAACCACTGTAGTTTCTAGGCAAGAGGGTCGCAATCAGCCACTCCACCTTGATATGCCACAAAATCCTACACACTGGACCTTTAAATAATGGAGAATCTTAATCTAACAACACAGCTACAGCTACATCTACAGCTACATCTCATCCTGGGTCAATTTGCCTCAGTGTGTGAAGATATCTCAGAGATTAAACCCAAATTGAAATGATGAGATGTTGTCAGGAGGTGTTGACTTGTAGGATCCTTTGCAGGCACATCAAATGAGAAAATATTACACAGTTTAACGCCTAGACAATATTTAACCATTTTAATTGCATGAACCTAAGACATATATACCTTACTAATACAGGCCACAAGATGGCAGTAATGTTGATGGCAGTAAATGAAGCTTTTGAAGGTCAGTGATAGTTTTGTGCAATCTAGCAACTAAGTGACTAACTCAAGCGCAGTGTGTAACCAGAGTGTGTTAATATAAAATATTAAAAGACTGCTCTTTCAATACCACAAATGAAATTTTAGGATAGTTTTTATCTACAGATTGACACTGCAACTCTCAGTGGCATGATACACAGAGAGGAGCCTTCTGTTGCACCACATGGAAAATACTTGACAATATTGTGTTAGAATTATTAGTCAGTAGAATTATTAACAAACTTATTAATTATTGAGTCTTTTCCAGTTGAGAATGTTTCCTCAAACTGTTTGTCATGTCAAGTCCATTCAAATATTATAGATTAGATACATTATAGATTTGGTAAACCAAGGTGTTGATTCTAATATTTTATATCAATAAAGGCACACTAAATACCTTCTATACAACACAATACAGTTCAACAACAACTTGACTACAACCTTGAAAATGAATAACACTACAAACACTGTTCATCCATGTTTGTATTGACACGATTGTTCCCTGCGTCCATATGTTCGTATCAGTCATGACATACCGTAGCAGTCATATTGTTCCTGCCACTGAGTTCCCTCTGATCTCC
Organism: Nibea coibor; assembly: GCA_023373845.1. Taxonomy (NCBI): domain Eukaryota; kingdom Metazoa; phylum Chordata; class Actinopteri; family Sciaenidae; genus Nibea; species Nibea coibor. The sequence continues at coordinate 686,071 of CM041721.1, read as the reverse complement.
AACCTCAGAATGAAAGTCAGGAGGGTCCCCAGGGTGCAGCCACAGCTTCATCCCCCAGGAAAGAGCTGCTTCCTCCAGCCCTGTCACCATGGAGGGCTCCCAGCTCACAGGATCGCTCTGAGAAAGCACAATCAGTAACTGATGGTAAGTATGACTGAGCTTATGAAACCAAATATCTCTAGACCTCTGTACTGCAGCTGACCTGCCAACCCAGCCCCCCTCCACAACAGCATGTACATTACATACAGAGTGAACGGCATACATAGATTTTGTATGAGTGATAATATTTACATGTTTACAGAACAATGACTGAACTGGCCTGTGGGTGTTGGTGTTCTCTTGGTGTGCAGAGTCCTGTAGCACTTCCCGGAGGGGAGAAGTTTAAACAGCTTGTATCCTGGGTGTGATGGATCTGCAGAGATATTTTCTGCCCATTTCTTGACTGCTTTCCACAGCAGACTGTAGTGTTGAGAGGGATGGTGATGGGTAGCAGTGTGGGGGGCTCCTCCTATGGTCCACCATCATCTCCACAGTTTTGAGCGTGTTCAGCACCAGGTTGTTCTGACCACACCAGCAGACCAGTCGTTCAGCATCCGTCTGTATGCAGACTTATCTTCATCCTGGATGAGGCCCATGACTATTGTGTCATCTGCAAACTTCAGGAGCTTAACAGAGGTGCAGTTGATGGTGTAAAGGGAGAGGAGCAGTGGGGAGAGCACACACGCCTCAGTGGCACCAGTGCTGATTCTCATCATAATAATGCTCTGATGTTAATAATGCTCTGGCTGTGTGTGTGTGTGTGTGTGTGTGTGTGTGTGTGTGTGTGTGTGTGTGTTTGTATTACATTAGAGAGTCTTCCTAAACCACGACAACACATGAAGCCCCTTCCACAGCGCAGAGCTGTGTCCGTCCATGAGGACACTCTGGCCATGACACAAGGTGAGATCTGACATACTGGAAATAATGAGTGCCACCACTGAATATGGCAAGGAAATTACAATAAGGAACTACACACACTCGATGGCCACTAGCGTATTATAGGAAGGGTTTTCTTTTTTCTAGCCCTTGGATTAATCTTGGGTTGTCACCTTCAAGTGTGGCAAGAACATGCAGTTGTACAAAACATCATATAAAGTTCAATTTCCAGTATACCTTAGCCTTAATTTGATGGTCTCTAGACCCTGGATGCAGTCACAGCTCTGTCACAGGAGCTTAACAGACTGGTGTGAGTGTGAAGACTTTAAATTGTGCACATCATATCACAATATGTAAAAACACAGTAGACAAATGATTCCACACAGTTATTAAGGTTCATTAATCAATATTATCTTTTTGTAAATATATAAACACTGATCAGTGCATTAATGATGAGTCTCAATCCCTTCTATCTCTGTCTCCATCTTTCTTAGAGCTGAAGGCAGTCTTACAGAGGTCGCCCATACGTTTTCGGGTCAACAGAGGGGATCTGCCCCCCTGCACTGAAGATCCATGTGGTGGGGAGCAACCACAAAGAGCTAAGGAGGGTGAGAGAGGTGTATAATCATGCCCATGACTTACTTTATATGTTTCTTATTCTTTGTTTTTTTCTTTTACTATCTCAATTCTTCCATTTGTTCTTCATTGACTCAGGCAGTGGCACAAAGAAGCAGACAGCTGGAGAAAAGGAGGAATCTTTCCAGAAGGAGGAGCTGAAGGTAGAGAGAGGAAGGACGGGCTGTGGAGGGACAGGAGGTGAAACCAAGCGCCCCCCTCCAGGAGAGGATGAAGCCCCAAGCTCATGGTGTTCCTCTACAGCTCATGCTCACAAAGAAGTATCAGTTCCCCAACTCTTCAGTCCATCTTCAGCCACTGACAAAGCTCTGTCCATTCTAGAAAGGCCTCCAGCCCTAACCCAAACTCTGGAAAAGCATCCTGCAACCCCCACAACCCAGAAAGAGAGTCCCAGCACAACCCCAACATTGCCCCAAACTCTCGAAAAACTGCTGGTGTCCCCACCACCTCAAGAAAAGACCCCCAGCACAATCCCAGCTGCATCTGCATCCCCAGAAAACCCCCAAGTGAGTCCTCTGTCCCACAAGGAGCCAGGTTCTGGCACAGCACCAGCCACAGCCGATCTGAGCAACAGCACACAGGAGAGAGGGGAGGCGGTCTTTAAACAGCACACAACAAAGGCAGAGTCAGCAGACCAAAGAACTGAGCTCCCTCTTTCTGAATAATACACACAGACTGACTAACCTGAGGAGAGAGTGGTCTCTGGTATCTCAGAGATCAGGAACTGGAGGGTTATACAAGGTCTGAGAGGATTGTGAATGTTGTACTGTGCACAGCTAATGTCTGTACAGTTGGCATATTGGCTGTTTGGGGTGAATTAACACAGGCTGCACAAATGGAGTTTTGGATGTTCCATAATGACTAATGAAGCTTTCTGACCATAACACATTTGAAAGGAACATTCTGAAAAAAACAAAAAAAATTCTTTAACTTTATGAATGGATTAGGCGTGTCCAGTCTTGAATGGAGCTTTATTTGTTCAAACATTACCCTACATTTGTTCCTGCACTCTGTGCTAATTTACCCCAAACAGAAAATTAGCATGCATTAGCTGTAGCTCGCTAGCAACATACACACTGACCACGTGTCTGCAAAGTGTGTCTGTATGTGTGGACAGCTCATCCCGACTGATGTCAGAAATGACCAGGATATTTTTCTTATCTTTGTGCATTGATGAAGTGGAGTGATAAAGCTGCAGGATGATTCTATTCACACCACACGGGTCATATCTGCATCTGTTTTACTTTACTTTACTGTAATATGCAACCATGGCACCTCTAAAAGTCACTTCAATTCTGCATTCTGTATGAGCACACCTTTAAGCAGAGTGTGAAATGGGACACAGCTAGCATCAGAGACCATGTGAAATCTTTGTTGTTAGCTGGGAAGGAAACCATCACTGTGACTTCCAGGTCAAGACAGGGCTGATAGCATTAGCAGATATTTAGGCTGCATCATGTCAGTCAAAGTAATCCATTTTAACATGTCAAGCATTCATAACTACTGAGGTCCTGCAGTTTATGTCATGGTCTCTAACACGCATCTTACTGTCCTACAAGCACAGACATGTATCCACACTAACTGAGGGAGCTAGTGTCACATGAGATATGACGAATTCCACTTTACCAGACACACATTGTGTAAACTGCCTGAACAGTACTAAACCATCTCTTTTCAATAAACATCATAAGCTCAAGTTACAACATAAGAACAAACCCACAGAGTTAACAGTGAGCCGGTTGATTGTATTCATACAAGTCTGATCCATATACAGTTGTGCCAGAAACCTATGCACCTGTGAAGTTCAAATGAAGCGCAGAGCAGGACGTGGTATTTGTTAGCAAACTAAGCAACAGATGGGGCTCCTTGTGTGGGATGACCCTGGAGTCTAGGTTTATATATATGAGGAGTAAGCACATCAGAAGCATCTGGGGAATCTTCACCAGGTCCACCTAGATCCACCTTTTGCCAATGTGGATACACTCTACTCTTTTTAGGTGTATAAGCCTTGAGCAGGGCAGTAATTCCCTTTTATTACCACTTAGTTGTGTTCTAGTAGTTTGACAGACAATGAGTTAACCGTTAACTCATGGAGTCAGTCCTCTGCCTTGGCCTTCAAGATGCTAGATGTCACTTCACTGCAGGACCTCAGTATGTGCACAGTGACAGTTTCTTGTCATTGTGCACTGATGTGAACTCCAAGCTGTTACTTCTGTTTCTCTGTTCCCCATTAAAACCACCAAGGAATTAAGCACCAGTATGCTTTGAACCACATTCCCTGATGTGAGGCCAACTGATAAATTCAAGTTTTTTCAAAACCATCTGGTAACAGCAACATTTGTTTTTGCATCTTGCACAGTTAGATAATTATTCCAACTGCTCACTAAGGCAACAGTAGAAACACCTAATCAGATCTTGATCGGCACTAGATCTTGAATCTTGGTGGCAACTTGGAGGTTTAGAATTAGGCTAAGACACACAAAGCCTAAAGACTTGCCCTAACATGATGTTTTTTGGTGTGTTTTTTAATGATACTTCCTCTCCTCCTCACAGGAGGACCAGATAAGATCCTAATAATGAATCAATATATGATCAGATATTAAGTGAGATTACAACACAAGTGTGTTCTGTCTATCAAAATCTCAGGGTGGTTGTGGAGAATGGTGTTAGTTTTGTAAGAGCAGACCTCAGATCAGCAAGAGCCTCCATCTCATCCTCGGGGAGAATTTATTTTCTACCGTCATGTTTATCTTTGCCTTGCACGCACAGAATATGTACAAAACTACAGAAAGCAAACAAAAACAAAGTTATGAACAGAGTGTAAATCCATACCTATACTTGTTAATAATAATTAAAATTATGAGTTGTGTGATAAACGTGTACTTGTTTTATGTTGTGTCGGTTGTTCGTTGTCTCCTGCCTCTGAATGTATAGAAATAATTGTGATGATGGCAGAGTGATGTCAGCACAGTTACATTAGACTAAGCCAAACAGCTTCATTACGCTCTGGGGGTGAGGAGTTTGAACACCGTTCCACATCCAGACAAAAGTCATCATATTTCATCCTCTACTACTTTCATTTTCACTAGTTTGTTCATCCACTAAACAGATAATTAGCTTTTCAGTCCTCCCCGCCTGCAGTCTGCATGTCCAAGTGTGCACAAGATACTGAACCGCAGATTGCTCCTGATGGTATGCCACTGGTTTGTGTGTGAGTGGGTGAATGAGGTATGTAGTGTAAAAGTACCTTGAGTTGTCAGAAGACTAGAAAGGGACTATATAAGTACAGTCCATTTCCATTTAAATTCTCATGTGTTTAAACATTTCACTGCAGCGGTGTTTCTACGTTAATTTACAATTGTCACAACACGCTTCACACATAATGATTTTCTGTGTTCTTAATTATGCTCCATTTCTTCCCTCACATGTCCCACTGGGATCATTAAAGTTCCATTTTTTTGTTTGGTGTATCAAAGAGCAGCCAGACAGCTCCCAGCTGCTGAATCCAGGCTGGCTCACATGCTATGGGGAGGGCTGTTAAATACAGCAGGATGGTGATAAAAACACAGTCTGGGGCTCAAAATGTCAGGCTGTCTTTGGACTTGAACTAGACCCTCTTAGCTTGTCTATCTCTGACATGACATTCTGTATAACAGTTTTTCAAACATAAGACATTAAAAGACGTTCTAAGGTGAGTTTGAAGTTTGAGTTTGGTTTTATTGTAATTTCAACCATATACACAGTATACAGTGAAACAAGACAGTGTTTCACCGAGCAGACAGGGGTAGAAGGGGGCCTGGGTTATGGAGAGTTTTATGGGTCAGGAAAAGGACTTTGAATTGGATTGGTTGTGAGGCAGAGGACCAATGCAGTTTCTGAAGGACAGGAGTGATGTGGTGTAGCAGCGAGACTGGGTGAGCAGATGGGCAGCAGAGTGCTGCATACATTGGATTTTATTTAGGATTTGGATGATGTTGCAGTAGTCTATTCTGGATGTGATGATGGCACGGATCAAGGTGTCAGCAGCAGAGAAATAGATATCTATTGTAGGTCGACTGACTCCATTCTCTCTGAAGCCTGAATATATGCACCAGGAGGAGGAGGCAGCGTTGAAGGAGGAATGGAAATGTTCAAACTGTTGGTGATCCATGATTTCTTTTTTTTTTTTTTACTGCAGTTGCATTGCCTGAAATGTTGAGCTGTAGTGTTGTCCATAATATGGTTGTGTTTTGTTAAATGTGTTTTGTTGCATTTCCTGTTTTATTAGCTTTTATTTATGTATTTATGAAAACATGTTTTTTCCTTTGTTTAATTCCCTTAGATTTGCAATAACTGCAACAAAAATAAAAGATGACACAGCTTTGTCATTTAAACACATTTAATATGTATTACAGTCCAGCTATACAACAATACAAATAGAGTATAGATTTAATATATAATGTGTTTCAGATTATAGCCTTTCTTTGCATAAGAATATTTCACCTTTACTCTAAAGTTATACTTCTGTATCTGTCAGAGTTTCATGTTTCACTTCTAAAAATAAAACACCTGAAGGGCCTCATGAAACACAACAGGCATCTAAAATTCAACAGCTTGATTCCATCATCACAAACTGTAGAACAGCTCTTTGGCTAGCTTTCGTACATTCTCTTCTGCTTTCATGAAAAATAGAAATGACACACCTAATCCTCATCCTCATCTCATCAACATTCTACAAAAACTTCCTACAAAGTTCAACTAAAGACAGAGCCTGGCTCCACTGTGATCTATACTGAGGGACAGAAACTGGAATGTTGCTTTTGGAAAAGGAGAATTCTGCTGAGATTTTCAAATCTTTACAAATGAAAGTCCATTCACTCAATCACTGTGTGCTTTGAAAACCATACTCTGTAACTATGCTGGTTTTTCAGTTACTAAGGATTTCCTCCAGCACTTTGTGACGTGGCTGCTCCCTGTGTGAATGAAACTAGCATTAGCTGTCAGTCAAAAGAGGGAGCCTCTTGCTGGAGATTGTTGCTCATTTAAGGTGACTGGGGAACAATGTCACATGTCAGCCTTCTAAACCAGCATGAAACCATCCTGAATGGATTTCAGTTTTGTTGACCGTTAACCCTTTTGAACAGAAACAAACTAATGGTACTCTTTCATTTGTAGTTGAGAGGATAGCACATATAAAACCAGCCTACTGTGTACTCCATACTGTGTCTGTACCTTCATCGGGAAGAGGTTGGACTGTGTGTATATCTAAGATAATGAGACAGATCTTTCACGTTTGTCACAGGAGAATCTGTTTCTGCTGTATGTTCCTGTGTTAACTAAGCCTCATCTTCACTGCCTGAATTAGCTGGCTCTTCGGATCGGCGCACAGGATTGTGGGACGGCCTGTTCATATCCTCTGCAGTCATTTCCTTCATCCTCCCGTCCATGCTGAGCTGCATGGGCTGGATCACACCGCTCCTTCACAAAGAAATTGTTTAAAAGTAATGTGTGTGTACTGAATGAGTACTGAAAACTGTGCTAAACCAGTGTTAAGGAAGGAAGGAAGGAAGAAAGGAAGGAAGGAAGGAAGGAAGGAAGGAAGGAAGGAAGGAAGGAAGAAGGAAGGCACTAAATGTCTCTGAAATCTTATTCTATAATTAATTAATTATATTAATTATTCTAATAGTAGTTTTTATCATATATGCAGTAAATCTTCAGTGTGTGTGCCGTGTGTTGTGTGTCCTACTTTTACTGACCTTGACAGTTTGTCAAACATCTCGACCAGCTTCATGGCTTCATATTCTTTCTGCTCCTCTGTCATTCCATCCATAGGATTGGGCTGTTCCTCCTCTACAACTCCTGTGATTGGGTTTATCCTGGAGACAGAAGAGGGAGGGAGGGAGGGAGACAGACAGACAGACAGACAGACAGACAGACAGAGAAAGGAATCAAAATAACATTATTATCTACATTATCTGCAGCATGAATGCACAGTATCCGGGCATATTATTATGTCATCTGTAATGCAGGACCATGAGCAGATGTACCAAGGATACCGGGACACACCAGGCAGAGGTCTTCTCTTCTAGTTAATTCTTTTTAATTTTTCACTTTGTGAAAATGACTTTGACCACATCCCTCCGGGTATCTTATGGAGAGGTACTAATGAAGTGATATTCTCAACACAAAGTTGCTGTGCAGATGGAGCAGAGCCTGAAGGAAAAGCTCTGGATTTATCAATCAAACCTGTGATCATGAGCTTTGGTTAGTGACAAAGAGAATAAGGGCTAAGAGTAGAACCGGCGGCCAGAAGCTACACAAAATCCACTTTGAAAAGGTTTGCAATCAAAACCACCACACCATGCACTGAGTTAACTGAGTTAAACGTGGTACTGACTGGGCTTTGGCCTCTTTGTACTCTTCTGTCTCGGAGTCTTCATCTTCAGAGTAGATCCCAGAGTCTCTGCCCCCCCTGAGCAGTCCTCTGGCAGCCAGCAGACCTGCAGCATTACCGTATCCTGTGTACTTAATGAACCTTGAAACTGGACAGATATGATATTAATATGATATTAATATATATAGATATTCAACAAGTAGTCATACGCTTATCAATTCAGACCTTAACCATGAAGACAGTCTTAAGGCAGTCTGAAGAACAACCCTGTCCTTATCCAAAAAATCACATCTTAATAACTGTTATGTAGAACTCTTGTGTTGACCTCTTTGGGGTCACTAAAAGGTATTATATAAAGCCTTTCCTCAAAGGGTGAACAGTTCCTGGTCAGTCACTGAATCTTGTCAGAGTAAACATTAAGTCTTACTACAGAGTCATTCAAACATAGATACTAAAGGTGAAATGATCAATCAATGAAAACAGTGGATTCCCTCACCGCTTTCTTTGCAGAGAACAAACAGGAGCTCAGCAGCACAGTCCTTGACATCAGTGTCAATGTGCGTCATAAGACGGACTAGTTTGTTCCTCAGAGCACTGCCCACCTCTGGCCTGTTCTTCACATCACGCAGTGGGGGCAGCACCTGAACACACACACACACACACACACACACATCTGAGACATAAAAACACCAACATCATTTATCTCTTCATCATATATTCTGTTCACCTCAGCCTGACCTTGGACCTGAGGAACTTCCTGGTCTCTCGGTGGATGCGGGCACTCTCAGTCAGCAAGTTCAGTGACGGGAGAAGGGTCTCTTTAAGCTTATGTCCCTGAGAGACAGAAAACTTCATAATGTCATGATGACATCATGGAACAGCAAATAAGTCACTTTCATCAAACACATCAAATGTAAAGAAATGAATTTAACGTCAGATATTTGGTGATAACAGAATTGAGATATATATAAAATGCTCATAATCAACCTTAAACAACCTTAAATATTCAACCAAAGAACAAATCTACAGTGAACCTGGATCTTTTGGTGCCCCTGGTGGTGAAGTCCGGGGCACCAGGGCAAAGTACCCCTTTGTCCTGCATGATAATGGTCAATGGTTAGCGGTTAACGGTCAGCTGCATTTGAAAAACTCTTTTTGTAATGCAACATTTTACAGAGTTATAACGAGGAACCTGAAGCATCCAGATGTCATCCTATAACTCTGACACATGGCCACCATTCACTCATCAGTTAACATACAGCTCCACCTAGTGACAGAGATTCTGCTCAGGAAGGAAACACAGCAGTGTATAGTTTGCCCCGCTGTGTTCAATGCACATAACTGAACCAAACAAGTAGTATATTAGTATGATTCTGGCACATTTTAAAGCACTGTCATGTAATTCAGGTTTCTATTCATATCTTTTCCATTATCATTAGAGTAATGGAGGTAATGAACCTGCATGAATAGTATATTCCTACAATTTTCTGATGTTGAACTCAGATAAAACTGAAGTTCTTGTAATTGGACCCAAACACCTCAGAAACTCTCTTTCCGGAGACTTGGCCACCTTAGACGGGACCACCCTGGCCTCCAGTTCCACCGTAAAGAACCTTGGAGTTATTTTTGACATGCCATATATAGTCATTATTGCTACCATCCCCACTACAGCTTTGTTGGTTAATGACTTATTGCTGCTGTGCATCTGTGTCTCTCTATCTCTATCACAGGTTCCACTGCTACTGTAATCATTCTACCATCTATTGTAATTCATTGTAATTGTACGACATGTTTGTGTTGATTGTTCTGTACATGTGACATCCATTGCACGTCTGTCCATCCTGGAAGAGGGATCCCTCCTCTGTGGCTCTTCCTGAGGTTTCTTCCACATTTTTTCCCTGTTAAAAGGTTTTTCCTCACTGGAACCGAGGGTCTAAGGACAGAGGGTGTCACTCCCTGTACAGATTGTAAAGCCCTCTGAGGCTAAATGTGTTTGTGACTTTGGGCTATACAAATAAAATTTGATTTGATTTGATTTGATTTGATATATTGTTTTGTCTTACCCGGTCAAGTCGTTTCTCCATGAATTCCAGCAGCATGTTGACAGCATCCATGTTGACCCCCATGTACTCGATGGAGCCTTGTTGTACTTTGGGCATCAATAGGACATCCAGACAGGGCAGAGGGAGGTTACCTAGCAAGTTAACAGTATGGCTGAGAAAAAGGAGGAAGGGGATTAGGAGTTGTGACAGAATAAAGAAGTTATCAGGGAACAGAGGTGAAGTGTGTGTGTGTGATGTCCTACCTGTAGAACTCCTCAGTGCGCTCCTCTCCATCTGCATGGCTCATCAGACAGTGTCTCAGTATGGCTCCCAAATGTCTGTACGCTGCTGCCTCTTCCTTCACACACACGTTATACACATATTGTTGATGAGAACCTATTATATAAGTGTATTTTACAGTGACCACACTAAGGGGTTGTTTTTCTTATATATATGTATATTTATATTCCTTTTCTGTATTTTATATTGGCTTTTACATAAAAGATGTTCAATCATCAATCATGGATATATATATATATATATATATATACCTCGTCAACCTTGCGCCTAGTTGAGTCAAAAGTAATGTTGAACAGTATTTTTAGTATTTCCATGGCAAGCTCTGTCTGCTGCCGGCTTAGTGGGGGCAGTTCTTCAGGTGGGACACCTTCTAACCCCGCCCTTGCTGTCTCCAATGTATCTGGCCAACACAGACCCAGTGTGACATCCAACTGGTTTCCTAGAATAACCACAGGACAGGAGGTTATCAATTTATGCTCTGTAACTTGATACAATTGTAAATCATTTGCTTCTTAATACAGGCCATGGTGACCTGGAATATGAATTATAACTAGTAACCTAGAGAGCTACATGGTCACACTGGAATAAAGTTACCTAGCAGACTAATGCCGTGAAGCTCCTGAGCCAGCTGTGTTCTGACGTCCACTCTGACAGCAGTCAGCAGGAAGGTGAGACGCAAGTCAAAGAAACGCACCTGAGCAAAGAACACAAATTCAGGAGACTCATTCACTTTTTCTCAAATACAGACTCACTGTCCTCCAAATGGAATTGATATGAGCAGGGATGTAACTGTCGCACAGAGTTGTGTTCAGCTGCTCTGAACAAGACAGCATTGTGTGGATGTTTCTGAGATGCTTGGTTGATTTTTTTTATTTTTTTACAGAGACAGGAATGTGGAGAGAGAGATGGAATGACATGCAGGAAACAGCCACAGGTCAGAGTCAAACCCTGGGCCGCCGCGGCAAGGACTGAGCCTTTGTACATGGGGCAGCTGCTGTACCAACTCCTACGCCACTCCTGGTTGATTTTGTTGAATGAAAATGATCCACGTGGTTATGTTCTTCACAGTAAGCTATAAAAATGTGTTTTTAAAATTATATTGGCACCTGTACTGAAAAGAGTAAAATGATATGTGTAAATATTTAGCTCATATTGAACTCATTTGCTGCAAACTGCTCACATGAAAAGTTGTCTTAAAGAAGTCTTAAAAAGTTAAGACAGATTTGAAGAATGGAGGATGAGGATGTGTTGGCCAAATCTGAACCCAAGCTGAATCTTTCCACATGTGGGATGCAGAATGCAAAGTCCTGTACTTTGAAAACATATTTGCCCTTGACTGTGAGCGGAAACCAGCGAGTGTTTGTGGAAAACATTATCAACACAGCATTATTTAGGATTCTTTCTACTTTGAAGCTGCAGCACCATCTTACCCAACCACAGATAATGACATTTGTTACTGACGTCCATACCTCATGGGTCCAGGTGGGATCATGACACTGCTTTAGCCTCTCTGCCACACCCTTTATCAGCTGTAGATCTGCAGCTACCACCTGCCATCCATCCATCCAAAGATACATTTTAGAAAGTAGCACCAACCAAATTTTATAGTCTGAAGAATTCATGGAAGTGTAGTTATGAGGAGACACACAGCAAACTGACCTGTCCTGTCTCACAGTGTAGCAGGATGTTACAGATGGACTTGAGACCCTCAACAATTATATCCTGGTCAGGGTTTTCTGAAGAAGGTGAGGCTTCTTTCACCACCTCACTGGATACTAATGCCTTTTCTTCCTCCTCTCCTCCACCTTCCACTAGGAAGAGAAATAAGTCAAACTTTAGTTAGAAATTATATTTATATTTAGAATGGAAAAAAGGTTCAGGCTCTGTCGTCTGTATTATATCTCTTTAGGTTTTCGGTTGAATAATTCCAAATAAAGTTTGTTTTGTGCTGTCAGGCATGTAAATCACACTTTTATGTAAAACCTTCTACATAGAATCACATAGCAAAGGAGTGATGTAGGCAAACTTAGTTTTGATAATATGAGGGTTTCAAATATCTCCGATCTTCACATAGTGACATTCCCTAAAAACATTTTTCAGGGACTAAATAGGTACAAATGGACAAACAGCAGAGACAATATGAAAAGTCTTGCTTGTAGTTGTGGCCATCACTTTATCAGGAATAGCAAATTCGAGTGAATGTTTGTGTTTTTGTTTTTTTACCCTGTCAGACTTTGTCTTAATGATGTCATCATGTTCCCAAATATCTGAATTATATGCACCAACAACCTTCTGTGTTCTTTCATTTTCCAGTGCCAAAAACTTGACAACTTTACACTGTATGTAATATATTATGGAAATCAGAGCTGTATTTCATCCTCTCTCCGTATACTGTACTTCCACATTCAGTTGAATTCATTTTCAGTTCACTGAGACACATTCCTGCTGGTGGCATCTGATTGACTGATGGCTGGCATGCTGGCTGGACACATAATGGAACAGAGCCATCTTTAATCTTAGTACATACATGCTAGCACATCAGCAGCAGCTCAGTCCTTTGTCTGTGTCTACACAGGATATGTTCAGAGAGTGAGTATAGAGTGACATAAATACACAGACATAAAGCTTCAAACAAAATGATAAAACTGTAAGTACAAAAAAAAGAAAAATCTAAGTTGAGGATATAATTAATAATAGAATTGAAATGTTACAATTAAAATTCAAGGGATTAAGGGGAGTTTCATTAGAGAAACAAAACAGGAGCACCAGGAAAGAAACCTGTTTGAGCTAAAAACCCTTGGAGAAACCTGGGACACTTGACAGAAATTACCTTGATTGTCTGACTGCCCGGAGGCAGCTGTGGCACTACTGGCCAAAGCGATGCCGGCATAGCGGGCCAGAGTGGACATGGCAGAGTGACTGATGAAGGGATGCAAACAATGTTTGTCTCTGGACAGGATCCGAACTGTTTCTAGACAGGCCAGCTGACAGGAAGGCTGCAACTCCCTGTTCAGGAAACTGAGCACCAACTCCCCAAGACGCTGCGCCACACATAAAATACATCATGTTAGAGAAATGTTCATCTTTTATTTACAGAAGCAACAGACAACAGAGCACATCAATTCAAATTCAAAGAATTTATCTTCAGAATTTGACTTTGTCACAACAATATAGCTACTCTACTACCAAATCTTTGTGAAACATAGATTAGCGTACATGTACATTAGCATTACATGATTTGTACAACTCACAGTAAAGTTTAGTGTATTTTAGAGTGTGTTTCATTAATAACAGTTATTATGCAATAACTTGTTAACATTAAAAGGTGTGAAATCATAGTGCATGATCTTTCTCTGTTTGAGAGTCCTCGTCCTCCACAGCAGTTACATTGCAACAGGTGGACTGAAGCTGCACTCTATCTCTGGTGAAGATGATCTGTGAGAGGACACGGTGAAGGCTCCAAGGGAACTTTGTGAATCTTCCTGCTCAGTGTGTGCACATCTTAACCCTGAACTTACCACCATTACCAGCACTAACATGATCTGCAGAATCATGAAAGCCACACTCTTTCCTGTCAATCCATACTGTTAATTAAACAACACAAAATGAACAGTATTTACTTATTTATTCATTTATTTGTAGTTTTTATTACAGTTTTTTATTACAGAAGTAAGCTATTTCCATCACCTTTTTTTGTTCACCGTTGCCAAGTGCTTGTTCATGGTGGAACTGTTGGTCTCTGTAAATAATATTATAAAGAGTACGGTCTAGACCTGCTCTGTATGGAAAGTGTCATGAGATAACTTATGCTATGATATGCTGCTGTATAAATAACGCTGAATTGAAATTGAACTGAATTGTTCAAGAGTAGGTCTAAAATGCTGAGTTCCCCTGAGGGTATTGCCAACAATTAAAGAGGTTCATCCTCTTGTGAGCAGGACACATTTCATCATGATGGACAAGAGACTGTGGTTTAGAATTAAACGTTGGACAGACAGACCCAAATCTTCATTGATAGGCCTTAACCTATGGATTATCCTTAGAATAACCAGTCCTCTGAAAGAAGAAACTTAATTGGTCTTCATTTAATTTGTTGCCTGACATTACCTGTAAATGCACCACACCTTGTATTCATGTTCTCTGATGTCTTTTGTATCTATTTGTCTCTTCTTTCACAACAATTATCAAGGGAGCTGGTTGAGTGTGTTCCCATCCAGACCATCTTCTCCTGTATCAGTCCCTTTCTGCAGAAATGAATCAGCTAATTTCAAACCAGCAGTGTCTTCACTTTCCATGTATCATTTACATTCTATAATATGACAGGAATTCATTATAGGATGTAGGTAAGTTGGAGATAAACTGACAGGTCCTGCTTTGCTGCAGTCCAACACTTTTACTTTCTTTATAAACCATGACCAACCAAAATAAAGGGGAATACTCCAGGGACCTTCAAAGTGAACTTATCTGAATCTTTTTCACTGACTAATGCACAGGAGTGGTGTTGAGAATACCTCTCTGTTCTGCTCTTCTTCCTCGCTGAACGTAAAGCACTGGTTCATCTGAAGGAAGGAAAAGAAGAAGAGCAAAAACAGAAACACCACGAGGAGTCGAGTCAAGAAATGAAGAGAGGGAAAGGCAGAAATGAATAGAAAAGAGAAAATATTAGTAAATCACAGACATAGACAAGAAAGTTGGTATGCTGATAAAAAGTGATAGCATTTAGCATTTATTGTGTTTAAATACTGTGTCTTTTGTTTAGTTTTCTCAAGAGCAAAAGTAGGAAGCAGCATGATGTTTGCTGTACGGAGGTCGGGTGGAGGAAACATTTTGATACTGAAGAATGCATATCTGTCTACCAATAGTCAATGTGCATCTGCAAACTTTACAGTAAAAGTTTAATGACACTGAATGAACTGCATTCTGTTTATTTGCAATACATTCTATGCGACAATACTCTGTGGAATCATTTTTGGGACGAAGACCTTCCACGTGGTAAACATAAGAAAGTTAGAAAAAGAACAAAAGAGAGAATTCTGATGATTGCTGTTGATTTGTGAATAGAATTCCACAGAAATATTCACCAGAAGTTTAAAACTGAAACTGAGACTTTGAAATAAAAAAACACTCTAAAGACATCTAAACTCTTAAATCTGTTTTTGCTTTTGTTACTGTTTTGTCACATATTTATAATGATGCTGAAAGCAGAGACACAAGAAGGCAGACACAAAAAATAAGCATTTATTTGGAACTGTATTTGTGTACATCTGTCCAATATTCACTCTCCTTTTAATTCTGGTTTGGTCTCCAAGTGCTGAGAGAAAATGTCTGGCTATATCTTTAGTTCTTAAACTGGTGAATGCTCCATATTGTTAGCAGCTAGCTTGATGTTTAGTCTGTACAGGTCTTGTACAGGGTGTTATCATAGTCATTTCACTGACAACTGCTCCCTGCTGCTACTGGAAACTGGAAACAACGCTGCTGACACCGAGTTTAAGAACCAAAATAATGAGCAAAAAAAGTTCTCTCTGTCTCTCTCTCCGTTTGTCTCTCTCGCTCCCTGACTCTCCTTATCCCTTTCTGTCCTGTGCAGCTGTCTATCAGACGCAGGCTACCAGCTTCACTGCAGCTAACATTATTTCTCTGTTTCTGTCTCTACTCTGACCAAAGATATGGACATCCAAAATGATCAGTCAATTGTGTATTTCCCCTATACTAATTAATTAATTAATATCAAAATTACAACAAAAACTAAAGGTAGTTGTCATGTTTAACCTTTAGGCACAGTGTCCAATAAGGGATGCGGAGCAACAAACATTCATATTGCATATTGGAAATGTTCAGCAGCTGATTTATACAATGACGTTCTTGTAATGTAAATGTCATGTAATGCAGTGGGCTGAGCAGGCTGCAGGCTAACAGCAGAGGATACATACTGGGGAAGGTATAAAACAGCATGCAGATTAGACGGTCTCCTCCAACACTAAGCTCCTCACATAGGATTTGACTGCACTGTAGGAGACTCTATTTGTGTATCAGAGAATCTAATCCCATTGCCTTAAAGATCAACTCCCACACAGCTGTGGCTGACAGAACCATCCAGCAGTGCTTACTTGTGGTGTTAGCAGACCACATGTTGAAAAGCTTTAAAATCTCTGTGGCCACAGTCGCTCAGCACTCCTGTGGCATGCTTGGATACGGTTATGTGGCATGAATTATTATCCTAAATGATTGACGGGCATGTTACAGGTGGTGACAATGACATCCTCTACTTTAAAACAGATAACTCTCCCTGTCATCACACAGTGGGTTTGTGATAATACAGCAGTCACTGATTGCAATAAAAAGAAAAATGACAAACGTATTTGTTGTTTGTATTTGTAAACAATTATACTTCTTTTTCAAATCAGTCTGAATTCTTTAAATATGATGGCCTTCACCCCAACCATACAGCTTACATGGAAATGACTTTACATTCATGCATTACTGTCAGAAAACACTCCTCTTCTACCTTCTCTTCTTTTTTCTTCTAAGAAAAGCAACTTAACCTTTAGTACATGGAATGGCAGTACTGGCAATCTAAATTTAATTCTGTGTCTTGTGGTGTTACCAAGGGCCTAGTTAAAGAAATTTGGCAACTAATCAACTTTTAGTTGATACTTCTCCCACCAATCTGGACATACTTTTCATAGCTGCACAAAATGTGGTAATCTGTTCTCTGGCCTGTTTATTGCTTTATCTCAACGTATCGGGTCATACATACATACACTAAGGTGTAACAAGCAGTAATTATCTTATCCAATACAAACAAAACTGACACTAGTCTGACACACAGGAAGTAGGTTATTGGTATTAAAAGTCTACAAAAGCAAATGCAATGCTGCTGAAATGTGAGCAGTGCATGATGTGCTGCATACAGAAATGACTTTACTGGGTTTGGTCCATTTTAGAGATCAATGACACACACACCTATATGCTTTGATTTTTGCAAAGCTTCCATTTGTCCCTTCTGACTCAATGAATTTCAGGTGTGTGTGACTGTAGCATGACCTGCTATCGAGCGACACCATTCTCCTTCTTTGTTATATGTGTTATCATTTTCCCCATTGCTATGTGCAACATCAAACTCCTAGCTAGCAACCTACATGTTGAAAATGCCAATGTACCCTACACCTCACCTGGTCACTAACGGTAAACAAGCTAGCAGCTGTTACTTCTTATTCTGTCGGGACTGAACCATTTTAATGCCATGGCTTGTCCTCCCACATGCAAATGAATCACCATTGCTGCATACCGGGCTTAACATTCAAGCTAATTGTGAAAAATTACTTGTTTATAAAGCTTGTGTATAGGAATGCAACTGGTTGTTCGACACACCACTGTTCCTTTGTACTTTAAGATTATAGATGTGTGTATATAAATGGCCATGGACAAAGTACTGCTGCTTATAACAAATATAACAAGTGATAGATATTCCATTGTGTGTAACCCATCACACAACTGGAATAAATGGATATGATGTGACATGAAGTAATTGAGCCAGGATAAGGTAGAGAGCACTCCATGTAAAACATGTTATGATGGTGAGTGGAATAAATGAGTCGTTCTGAGCTGTATGACAGGCAGCGGTTTAGTATGTGTTCAGTGTGTGTGTGTGTGTGTGTGTGTGTGTGTGTGTGTGTGTGTGCGCGCACATTTGGTTGTGTTTTTACATGTGTTGTGAAACTGCTGCACGTTTTCTTAATCTGCTTGCTTTCTGTGTATCTGCACGTGTGTGTACAGTGTGTTGAACTTCAGGCCCAAGAGACAGATTTTTTTTCAGGCCAGAAACACAAAAATCCAGAGATAGATACAAAATAAATAAAGAAAGAAAGAAAGAAAGAAAGAAAATAAATTACATAATTATGTCATATATATACTAAAATAATAATAATCAATGGCCTCAAGTGGATAGAAATGGAGCTTTAAGATGTTGAGTATTGTTGAGTGTCACATGTGACTGACAACATTTGCTAATTGTTAACAACTATTGTTTTTTATATGTATTTTTCAAATCACAGCTGACACATGAAGGCCTGGAGCTTTAGCGCTGTTAGTAACAACACATTTGGCACAGAAGAGAACTGCAACTTGATGTTTCATTGTTGGTGTTGCTGATGTTTACCTCCTTGTTGTAGCTCTGTAGAGCAGTCAGAACTGCGTCCTGTCCTCCCGTCTCCATTTGCTCTATGATGCCATTTAAATCCATTTTCATTGTCAATGAGCTCGCGGCAGCTTTCTCCTCAATTCACCGACTGTTTGTTTAATAGTCAGCTTGTATACACGCTATGGTTTGACACCACCCACCGACGACTGCATGATGTCTTAATCCCTCAGCAGCCGGCGAGAGGCGATTAACCGAGAGGATTTGCGCAAGACGAACGCTGCGTTCAGGTGTTTCAGGGAAAGACGGATGCTTCGGATAAAAGAAGCATCAGCTAAATGAATGAATCTCCTGATTAGAGTATTTACATGTTTCACGGGATTCAAGAAAATGAAATAATAATTATGAATAGTTAGTAGTATAACTATAGTATAATAGTACTGAGTACATTTTGGCTGGCTCACTGTCATAGTGTACTATGCGCAGTAACTCTCTGTTAGCCTTCATTTGTCAATATATATTTTGATGGACTTTTACGCCTTTGTCTTAAAGGTCCAGTGTGTAAATTTTAGTGGCACCTAGCCAGGGGCCTAGACATCATTTTAGAAGTTTTAGAAGGGGACAAATGGTTCAGAGGTCTGTTGAGTGAATTATCATTGTATCAAGCCACATAATTGATTTTGATGGCACAAGGTGAAATTAAACTGACACAATAAACATATCAGAATTAAGATGGAGCTATTTTATCATTTATTTTATCATCAGCTATGACAGCACAGATGTGTAAAATGAATCAATTAAGAAAAATGGTATGACCTATGCCTGCTGCCCAATACCGCAGTCATAAAATATCTGCAAACAAATAAATAATGAACAAAAAGAAATTACATATAAACTACATCTTTAAACATCTCTGTCGGTATTTCCCTTTTGAACGAAGGGAAGAAAAGGCTACAGGCTCTCCTGATTAACTATATTACAAAATAATATGGATATGGATGGATGGATGGATGGATGGATGGATGGATGAAAATAATATAATCAGTTCTAGATTTCCTTAGATGCAAGCAGAAACAATAACATAATCAAAAAAAAAAAAAAAAAAAAAAGAACCAAGTCTCTCTGTTGATGATCCTCTAGTTAAGTAACTGTGATGTTAATGTTTGTGTGGGGGCTAGACCTATATCAACAAAAATAAATGAAATATACATATATATATTCATCTATCTGCGATAGGCCAATATATAACATCAATGCAATCATTCAATCAAAACAATAATCAGCAATCAGCAATTTCATGTACTTTAAACTTTAAGTACCACTAAAATAAATTCAGTCTTTACAAAAATAACTGTCAAAGGAACACAAATACATTTCTATTATTTTCTATCCAGAAGT
Source organism: Nibea coibor (assembly GCA_023373845.1). Classification (NCBI taxonomy): domain Eukaryota; kingdom Metazoa; phylum Chordata; class Actinopteri; family Sciaenidae; genus Nibea; species Nibea coibor. The sequence goes on along the minus strand of CM041721.1, from coordinate 666,267 downwards.
GAGTAACCTTAGATCTAGCCAAAATAGTAACGTTACTCAAGTAAGAGTACTGTTACTTTATAATAATATTACTCAAGTAAAAGAGCAATAAGCATTTTGCAACAGAACAACTCTGAGTAGAGTACAATGTATCCAAAAAGTTACTCAAGTTAATGTAACGGAGTAAATATAACTTACTACCCCCTCTGCCTTAACTAGCTAGCTTAACTAACTAAACTGACATCTATATGTCATCTTTGAGCTAAACATTATCTACATTCAAGCATTGCTCAACTTACACGGCTTGTATGGAAAAGTCTTTTGCCTCTTGGCTGTTTTGCTGAACATGTTCATAGAGAAGCCCTGCCCGGATCTGAATCACACCAAAGATATTCAATACAATATTTTCTAAACCAGGGGTGTCCAAACTGTTCCACAAAGGGCCAGTGTGGCTGCAGGTTTTTGTTCCAACCAACCAGGAGCACACAGTTTGACCAATCAACTCTCTGAAGACTGAGATCAGTTGATTAAATGAGTCAAATCTGGTGTGCTGCTGCTTGGTTGGAAGGAAAACCTGCAGCCACACCGGCCCTTTGTGGAACAGATTGACACCCCTGTTCTAAACTGTCTCTGATCACAGAGACAGCTGTGTTTGTTTGCCTGCTCAAGATGTGTTTAGAGGCAGTTTGGAAAAACGCATTTCCACATGTTTCCACAAGGGTTCGAATCCGAACTGCCACTCTTTCCCGCATGTCATTCCCCATCTCTCTCTTCCCACATTCCTGTCACTCTTCAGCTGTCTCTGTCAAAATAAAAGCCCGAAAAAGACAAAAAAAACCCCCCAAAAAACCAACTGAATACTCTCCCACACCCCACTGTCACCTTCTATATGTGTAGGAAAAGACAAAAGAGCCCCTCTAGAGCCAGTGTTTAGTTTGTCTGCCCTGGGCTACTGTACAATGTAACGTGGTGGACTCCATGGAAGAGGATCCACTCTTTCTGTAGATATAAAGCGCTAAAATAGATACATAAATAAAAATTCAGGGGATTATATGCTAATGAAAACATACTAAATTTTATTCAATTTCTGCCATTAGACTAAATCTTAGACACTGGACCTTTAAAAGTGAGCAGTGAAAGCAAACTCCTGATATATACATTTCGTTCCTGTGCAGACAGTACTCTATTATTTCATTTGGGGTTCTGCTTTATGAGTTTTCATTGTTTTACTGCATATATTCAATTGAATTGAATTGAACTGAATGTTATATATAGAAATATAATGTATCATATCTATTACACTCTAATGAGATCCAATAGATATGACACATTTTATATCTATATTCGCTGTATACTTGGGGAGAAAGTGTGCACACACTTACTGCCAATAGAACCTTTTTGGGACTTGAAATATGAGAATGTAATCATGACACACCCAGAAAAGTAATTCAGTCAACAGCTGCTTGTAAGAAATTGTTAATAATAATAAATATATTCAGTATATGATCACAACTTTTCATTTACATTTACATGCATTGATTTGTCCAAAGTTGTTGATGTTAAAGCATTTACCTTTTTATATCTACATAGTTTTTGTTCATGTCTATGTTTTTGTCTACATTTACATGTCAAGTCTCATTCTGTTTTTTAACTGTACGTACTATGTCTATATACTGTATGTTTGTACTATGAGAGCAAAGTGTGGCCGGAGTCAAATTCCTCGTGTGTATTCACATACCTGGCGAATTAAAGTGATTCTGATTCTGTAAATGTAGGTGATGGAAAACACACATTTGTGTTTGAGCATAACAAATGTCAGGTTTTCAAAATGTACTGACACACAGAGTATGTCGTGTTGAGGAAAAAAAGAGTTAACTGACGGTTTTGAGTCGTCATCAAGAGATTAAGTATTATCTAGCAAACCTCGGTTTTGCTTTTGCTTTCGAGACGAAGCAAGAAAATATATAGTCAGAATATGTATATATCTTTGATCCACCACCTTCAGTAAACTGGGCGTTTCTCTACGAGCCAAAGGCGTGCTCGTACAGTCAGAGTATGTTCGATTTATACTACAAAGGAAATACGGGAGCGGGGTTAATGTGTTACAATAAGCTGTTTTCACCCAAATATGATTATGTGACACATGAAATACACAAAAATACATTTTTGACTTCTTCTGTTAGCACAAGAATTTTAGTTATCATACACAGTGACACAACAGTATAAACTCCGTTAGTCCGGGCCACAGAAAGTTTAAACTCCAACGCAATGACATACTGAAGTGACACGCTGCGGAGCCAATCGAATCTCGAGGTCTGCTTTGAGCGATGGAATTACAACCAATAGTTTTGCTGTAACCGTTTGAGTGACAGACGCTGTAGCTGTAGTGGGGGAAGGGGTCGCTGAAGTTGACGGAACCGCCATCTTGAAAAGTGCTCTCCGATGATCTACCTTTTCGCGCCTGTCAGAAGCAGTTTTAAACGCTTTATTTTCCTTATCCGAATTTCGTCTTATCCCTGCGTTCGTTTTAATAAAGCCTTGGACTAATGGCAAGATAAGCTACATGCTGGAGACTCGCCGCTTACCGTTGTCTATCGGTAGGTACACTTGCCTGCCTTGCACTTGGTGCTGAAGAGACGATTAGCCAGCAGTCTTCAGATAGCCGGCTAACGTTAGCTGCTTAGCAAGAAGCATACTTGGCCCTCTTCACTCTGCTGTCAGACACTTTTGCTGTATTTTTGCTAGGGCAGGGCTAACGCTAACGTTACATCGCAGTGTTATTAGGGACGGTGAAACCACAGCAATATTTAGTCAGCCAGTTAATGTTATTTCACGGTTCAGGGATGCTGGTTAACCTGACGCAGTCCACAAGTTTGATCATGATTTTAGGTGGCCAAGTTAGCTAACAATAGCTATCGATAGCTAGTGACGTTAGCTAGCCTGCCTGAGCCGGTGTGTTGCTGTAGCGCTAGCGGTAGTCTGTTTTGGGCCCTGGTATGTAAATGGTCTGACGTTAGTGCAAACGTAGTGTATCGATAGCAAACAACGTTAGCTAGTGTTACCGAGTATAAAGTAGATAGTGGCTTTTTTTCAAACACTGTTTGTCTGGCATGTTCAGTTAAATGAGCGCTAACGTTAGACGTTCGGTTTATTCAACTGAACATCACACGGCCATCATGTTTTTTTCCCCCAGGATCGTTGAATTTGCGAGTGAATGGTGGCTAGCTGGAAACTAGTGTAACTAATGGTCACAATTAACGGTTTCTATCTGCGTGTTCATCAGGCTCAGTCCGATGGCTCGGATTTGACAACTGTACCGAGTTGTATTGCATTAAAGGAAAACGCTCTTGTTTTTTTATGTGCGCAAACTACGGTGAGAACTTAACTGTTGGTTACAGTAAAGATGGCTTTATTTTGGCTTTCGGTGGACTGTGAAACTTTAAATGGCGTAACCTTTGTTTTCCTGAGCTTCTATTTTATTGCTTTTGGCCTTGTGTTGTGTTCACGTCACCATTATAGAAGAACAAAGTCTCTAATTTGATTTGGGTTGTCAGGACTTTGTATGATTGATGTTTGTCCTTTATAATTGCAGTGGTAAGGATGTATGATCTGATACTGAGATCAGATATTGAACTGTTACTGACCAAAATAGTGGGATCTGGTCTCTGATAAGAGGCCCATCTATTTATTCAGTTCAGTTCAGCCACACACCATTAGACTCATGCTTAAACATAGTGACCAACAAACATGTCATACATATGTAACAGGCACCTCCTTAATGGATATAATTATAAACCAGCACAAAATCAGTTCAGTTACAGCATAAAGCAGCCTGTTCACCATGTAAACAGACACATTATAAACACTAACAATATGTCCTTTTTGCACTTTGCATCATAAAATGCAAACTAACAAACTGTTCATTTCAATACTAGGCCTGATGGGAAATCATGGTCTTCAGTCACTGTGACAAAGTATGCACCACAGCAGAGCATACGGCGGTGCAGTCCACTGGTGTCACGTCCTGTCCTGGGGATGCTGGCTGGGTCTCAGACCTCCACACTTTACTTACTTTACTTCACTTTTAAGCGCTGTGCCAGCATCCCTGCAGTGCCCCCCGTGAATTTCTTCCTGTTGTTGTCAGCTGTATTTATATCCCCAGGTGCTAACACCAAGCTGGCTGGAGAGCTGGTATTCGATGATGATATTGCTGTATTGCCTCAGTATCCTGGTGCTCCACTCTTTTTCTTGGGCAGTTATACCAGTTGCAGACTGAACTATGTTCTGAAGTCATAATAACACTATATGTACGTAAGGGATTTGTTGTGCATTAAGATCCCACTTGGACACATGGACCCATTGCTCTAACTTCCCCCCTTTAAACTTTAGTAACAACAGAGTGATTTTCAGACAGGAACTTAAACTTAACTTGTCACAGACCACAAGTTACCAGATGACTTCTTCATATACTGCTTGTGGACTGCAAGTTGTGAACTTCTGTATTTTTGTTTCAGCTTTCAGCTTATTTGATATTAGTGTTTAATTCTTATTTGCACTTAACATTTCTAAGAATTTAGATTCCTGTTTGTGTTAAATGTTTGTTTTTACCACGTTACATGTTTATGGTACTTTGTACGTGTGCTGGGGCTGTGCAGGCCCCAGCACAACACATAAGCCTACGCTCTTCTGTCATCACGCAGAGCCAGGTGGCCCTAAAGACTCACTATGAAGTTTGTGTAGGGGCCTGCAAATGACCCCACCACAAACTGCGTCAAAGCGGCTTTCAGTGTACTATACTGTATGTACTATACTGTATGTATGTACTGTACTTTCAGTGAACTATCCTTCTGGTCACAGAAAGAAATGAAAAATCAAACACTATGAGATTGAATTGTGGGAACAGCAATCAGGTGAACTTGTGTTCTCTCCTGTCCAAGTTTGATGTCAGTAAATCACAGTAAAGTTCAGTCCATGCTTGGACTTCATTACTTGCTTGCAAAAGATAACTGCATCGCACATGAACATGTGTTTATATGTGCATGCATGAAATGAAACTCCAGCAGCAGCCTCCGTGTGACCAGTCCAGACCATATATGGGCCTAAGGGCACTCCCCATAGCTGCACATCATTTCAAAACAAGACAATGATGAGCTCGTCTTTCAGTCAAGATTTAGTCTACAGCTCTAAACGAATGCAAGATTGAAAGCCATGTATTGACATTGACTGTTGATTAAATATTGAATACAGATGCACACCTCTCATTAAAAAAACATCAAGTATTCATCCAAACCATGGTGTAATAGAATTCTATGTTTGCAAACTACTCTGTATGTAGAATGCCTGTGTTCAGAGCAGTGGGTTGTCTCATCTAGTTCATTTCCAGTTTGCCAAATGATAGCAGTCAGATTTTAGTGTTCAAGGTCTCTTCTGTTTATTGAACATATTTGCTGCAGTCACTTGGTATGATCTCATCCTTCAATATCACTGGGTATGTAGCATCAGTGTACCCTCCACCAGTACATATAGCAAGCACACACACACACACACACACACACAGATAGATAGGTTGATATAGATATACTGTATTTTCTGAACTATAAGCCGTTACTTTTTTCCCACACTTTGAACCATGCGGTTTATACAAAGATGCAGCTTTTCTATGGATTTTTCTTCAGCCCTCAGGAGGGCGCTCTAGTAGGAAGTGCAAAAATGAGACAGGCAGTGGAAGTCAGTGCAAAGAAGAACGCGCCAGTTTTTATTCTTAGCACATGCAACCCAACATGCATAACAGCAAAATAGTATTTTCACACCCTCACCCCCTCATCATGGAAAACACATGAAGAAATTCCTATGATGCAGCTTTTAAGTTGAAGGCCATCGATCTGGCTATCTGTGAAGGAAATAGAGCAGCTGCATATATGCTCGGCGTTAATGAATCTATGGTGAGACGTTTTACTGCCGTGTTACAGGCACTGTTCAGTTCAGGTATATGAATAAACATTTATGGTACAAAATCTTTCTGTCTAAATATCTTATTTCTCAACCTGGATATCGGCGGCTTATAGTCTGGTGCTGCTTATGTGTGACAAAAAAATAAAATAATAATTCAACTTATACCTAGGCATACACAAAAAGTAAAGCAGTTCAAACATTTTTGAATATTTATTAATATTGTTCATTCCTCATAGAAAGGCTTTTCCATGGGTTGAGAATAACCTGTAGAGCTTGAACTTGTCACCTGTAGGTTTCTGAAGTGCTCCTCTGAAGTTGAAAATATGCTAAGCTGGCTGCTGCCTCGTTGGATGTACTACTTTTTCCACCTCCCGGGTAATCTAAATAAATTAAAATTCTAAATTTCATCGGTGGACCTGAGGGAGGCTTTTCCATGTTGGCTTCATTTCCCAGCAATGGAGGTTGCCGCTTGATTTTTGCCAAATGAGAAAGGCCCACCTCAGAAATATGAGCTATATTAAAGAGGCAATATGTAACTCTGGGAGCTTACACAGGTTGCCAGATTGAAGACACTGAACCTTCATGAGCTCAACATGAGCACAACCTGGTTTATTTTCTAAATTTCTGTTTAAATGTCTTTGTAATTGCTGTGTGAAAGCAGTGCTATATTCCTTTAACATCATCTGCTTCTGTGTCTCTCTATCACAGGTGTGTGCTGTTGAACTGCTGTATGTGTGTTTGTCAGTCTGTCCATCACCACTCTCTGCCTGCCTGTCTGTCTGTCCGGCTAGCCTGGAATGGGCCACAACTCCCAAAGACTAGAACACGCCTCTTTATAACCTGAGCTCCACCGTCTGGACTCCAACATACTCACAGGTAGTAAGAAGGACGTGGAAATGACTCATTTATAGTCATAATATCATAAAAGATGTTGTTTTGTGTTGATTTTAATGACATGGTGGTGACATTTGCACAATTATCGCTTTTAGAGTTCAACATGTTTTGGAAATTTGACCTCCACACCACATCCCATATTGATACGCTGTTAGAGAAGGAGGATGTGACGTTGACCGAGGTGATGGATGAGGACGACGTCCTGCAGGAGTGCAAGGCCCAGAACCACAAACTGGTGGACTTCCTGCTGAGACCACAGTGCATGGAGGACCTGGTTACCTTCATCACACAGGAGCCCAGTACTGATGTTGAGGAGAAGGTTAAATACAAGTAAGAGAAGCTTGTGCAAATAAGGGGGCTCAAACACATGTAGACACTTTTCTAACCTTCACTTCTCTCTCTGTCTGTAATGCATTATTTAGCCATTATGGCTGTCTTGCTGTTAATAATTGCACATACTCACAGAAGACAGAGTCAAACCTGGAGCTGTCTGATGCAGTCTAAAGCATTTCATGTATGGACGTATTAATACAGTTATTGAGCAAAGTTAAAGACAATGTCATTTTACCACACAAGAAATCATTGTGTTACTGTATTTTATATAGGATATAATAAATGAGGTGAAAACTGCTATTCAAAATAAGCACAATGGAACAAACTGCATATTAAGTTCAATCTTTAATGCATCTATCTATTAGAGAAGAGCTGAGATTCCATGGAAACCAAGCTCACATGGGTCACTCCTGGTCTGGAGCATAGTTTGGAGCACAGAGGCTGTATTATGTCCAGCTCTGGTTGTGTCTGTGTGTTTCTTGCGGATGGTTCATGAAACAAACGGCCAGCAGTGGAGCTGATGGAGTGGGTTGTGACACACTGATTGGACATGCCAGGTGTCAGTGTGCTGTCAGTGCTGGCTGGTCTGAACCTGTGGTCAATCTCTTTCTATCTCCGGTCCACTCTCAAAAGAAATGCTGAATTGTTGGAGCTGAAGGTAAGTTCTAGCTGCATCTAGCCGCGTGCAGCAAAGAGCAGTTCCAGAGGAGGAGTGATCCTGAGCAGCAGCAGGCCAGGCCGGAGACAGCCAGAGAGATGATGTGTTTACGGGGGAAACTACAGTTCCCAACTCGCTGTATCAGCACCATCACTGGCTATTGTTTTCCAAGCCAACTGCAAGAAAAACACAGACACCAGAGCTCCACATAATACAGCCTCCATGTTTGACTCCAGTTAACTCATAGTCCCTCAGAATTGATACAGGCTTTCAGTGTCATACAACTGTTTATATTGTCCTACCACAGTCAGAACACAGTGTAGTAGAAAAGGGGTGGAACTGATGGATTAGTCAAGCTAGCTGTAGCTGGTTTGTTTTCAGTCAGATTTTCTGCCTGTTTGTCACTAATATTATATAGTATATACAGTTGCTAAGCAGTGATGCTTCAGTCAGTGTCATAATGTTCCTGAAGTAACGTCATACTGTGTAGAAAGATGTTAAGCATATTTGTGGTGTTTCCACCACTGGTCTAAATCCATGTTTTCCTCCACCATGACTCCTGTGTTTAAACGTCACTGTTTTACAAATGCAGCAGTCAGAAAAGGCACACGCCTCTGATGGAACCAAGTCTTAACCCCAAGCACTTGCTGATTCCTATCTGTACGTGTATGCCATTGAGTGACATGGTGTGTTTTCATCTAGCAGACACATTTTATAATATCATTTCAAGTAGTTTTACCAACATTTATCTTACAGGCAAAAATAAGATAAAAATGTGTTGCTCAGTTACCTTGGAGTTGTACTTGGAAAGGACTGCTGGTCAACAAAAGGAGGAGAATCTGGTTTTAATGTTTGCCTTCCTCCGTCTCTTTTCACACACACACACAGAGGCTAAAATGGCATAGCTGTGATGGAGCAACGTTGTGATGCAGCAGGATGCTGTGCTCATTGACTGTTGAAAACCGGCTAATTGTATGGTCTTGTGTGAATTAGTGTTTGTAATGCACTGCAGTGAAAAGTGAGTGTGTTCCTTGTCCTCTCAACCTAACAGAACTTTATCCTGCTAAACACTTTTGACTGCTCTTCTTTTACCCACTCACACGTATGTAAACTCATAGCCTTTTGGTTCACAATCATGTTTGAAGAACAGGCTTGTTTACAACATCACATTGGGTATCTCAGAGTGATCAGATCCATCAAAGTTTCTTAACTTGCAGTGTAAGATTATTTCTTACGAAAAGAACAACCTTTTCCCTCTTCCAGGTATCCCAACATATCCTGTGAGCTGCTTACATCAGATGTTAGCCAGATCAACGACAGACTGGGGGAAGATGAAAAACTGCTGATGAAACTGTATGGCTTTCTCCAGAATGAGCCGCCTCTCAACCCTCTCCTGGCCAGCTTCTTCTCCAAGGTCCTGTCCATCCTTATAGGACGAAAGCCTGAACAGGTAAGGCGATGAAGGAGGTGTTGTATGTGCGAGTCAGTGGTCATGTAACATAACATAATAACGTTTAGGATCAGAGTCATATTTGGTACCAAATATGTTTTTCATAGAAGAAACTCGCCTTGGTAAATTACATAACAACAAACCAGTTCAGTTCTGCTAGCTTCCATACTTTACTTTAGCTTACCAGCTAATGATGGTTTCTTCCTCACCATGGACGTTTAATCCTTAGTCGCTGTAGTTCCTGTAGCCCACTTACCAGTAGTGTTATGATGTGGCTAAGTGGCTATTTACAGTATGATATATGACCCTAGCTTATGTGTCCTTGGGCAAGAGGAGGAAAGAAGGACATAAGTACAGTCCATTTACCATTTACAATTTGGATGCAACATTAGGTGTTAATATTATTTCTAATATTTTTTTTTCACAATATTATTTTAATAATTCAAATTCCATTCATTTAACATTGCTAATGATCAATGAAGTTGAGCTGCTCAGCCAAACTGCCAGCTTAATGTTAACATTAGATCCTGATGGCTCTGTTTTCTTGATTCTAAAACAACATCAGGAATGCTTATGCTTTCATAACATGATGGAGCATGAGATGCTCTAGCTAAAATGGACCTTAGACACCTAATTATGTCATCTGAGAAAGTGATTTTATAGCTGTAGTGACTGATTGTTTGTAAACAGCAGTTGTAATGGCGCAGCCCAGCAGTTTATTGTCTGTACGGATTTGAAGATGTGTATCTTTGGTTTGGTCTGTCTGTGTTTGTAGATAGTGGATTTTCTGCGTAAGCGGGAAGACTTTGTAGACTTGATGATCAAACACATTGGGACATCTGCCATCATGGACCTGCTTCTCAGAATGCTCACCTGCATCGAACCACAACAGCTACGACAAGACGTGCTCAATGTGGGTAGCTCCAACACTTTCACCTATGCTCAAAATGTTCTCTCATCTGGATACTTACCAAGTAGTTTACACTGGACCGTCACCAGTCAATAAATGACATTTTGCTTAATGTGGTCTTGCTCCTTAGTAAACATTTGTTGAGGAAAATTATCAGTTAGGGTATGCTAAGCAAAAGCTAATTGATATTTGTGTTTCTAAATAAAATGTCAATAAAGAAATACTGCAGCCACAAAATCATACTTTCCATCTGTCATGACTCAGTAGATCAGAAGTCATTAAATATTATCTGTATTTATCTGTTCTACATTTGTTTTACATTGCATGAGTCAATGTGTGAGAGTTGGTAGCCTTGTATTTTTTTCCTCCTCACCTCTTTTTCTTACACTTGCAACTGGCACACAGTTTTACTGTCTGTATCTGGGTAATTAGGTGGTTCCTGTATGAAGTGTGACTCTGCGCCCTCTGAAGTGTGAATAAATTTGACTAGATGCTACTCATGATGCGATTATGAACTGATGAAACTTTCAACCCTTTTGAATTGAAGCTCTTGTTCTCTCGGCCCTGTCTCTGCTCTCTGTCTTTCCTCAGTGGCTGAATGAGGAGAAGGTGATTCAGAGACTGGTGGACATGGTACAACCTTCTCAAGATGAGGATGTGAGTCACATACTATACTGTTTCTTCCATTTGTCACTAGAATATACCCAAATGGCAAGAAAATCATATAGCTGTTGCGTGCTGCCTATAGATCCCATTTTATTTTATTTTATATAGACTTTTAATCAGCATCAATATGAATATTATTATACGTGGCATTATATTAAAATATATCTAGGAATATTAGATTGGTTGGAGCATTGAATATACTACCTTGGAGTGATTTTTGGTCATTTGTCTTCTGTCTTTTTTTTGTCCACACAGAGACACTCCAATGCCTCCCAGTCACTGTGTGAGATCATCAGACTGAGCAGAGACCAGATGTTCCAGGTCCAGGGTTGCTCAGAGCCCGACCCACTTTTGGCCACACTTGAGAAGTATGCATGTGTTTATCTACATGAACTCTTACAGTCAGTACTTTGGTTTCTTCCTCCAGTTTTTGACTGCGACCTGACCTTTGATCATCTTCCAGAGTTTACTGTACCAAGCAGTTATCATGTATCTCCTCACCATTATATTTATCACAGTGTGCAACAACATTTATCTAATGATGGCTTTTGTCATGTTTGCTTATTCCAAACCAAGAAGATCTGGCAAAAGACTCTGAGACCCTCTTTCTCTTCATCTTAATGTCTGTCCTCTTCAGGCAGGAGACAGTGGAACAGCTGCTGTCTAATATCTTCGACAAGGAGAAGAATGAATCTGCAATTGTCAGTGTTATCCAGATCCTCCTCACATTGTTTGAGACAAGGAGACCAGCGTATGTATATTGTCCTCTGCTCTGTCTGTCTCACTCTTCATAGTCATATTAAAATTAGGACAACATTTCTGATATTAAATTAAATGGACTGAGGTCCATGAAGTCCTGAAGTTTTTTTTGTACGTACATGATTGAAGTCACTGATTTATGTTAATTCATTTCATCGTATCTTTGTTGTTGTTTTTTCATAGATGTAGCATAGATGAACATTACTACAGAAAAATCAGTAATGTTTGCTGGCAGTTTAGAGAAAATATTGTTTGATTCAATATCAGATCCTTCAGTCTGTGAAGATTTGGCATGACTAGATTGTGTTTATTAAGCTAGACCATTATGCTATTCCATGTTGTAGGTTCGAGGGTCATATGGAGTGCCCCCCTGGGATGTCCCACCCTTCATTTTCAGTCAACCACAGCATCCTGGAGGCTGTGAGACCCCGACTCAAAGACTTTCACCAGCTGCTACTGGAGCCCCCAAAGGTAAAAAACACAGGCTGTTGTTAAAAAGTGCTTCTTTGCAATGTTGCAATCTACCTGGGACAATTTGACTGAATAATTAATCTCAGTCTTTTTGGGTCAAAACATGATCAGCTGTTTTGTTGTTTGTTTGAATCGGTATGTTTTATTTTATAAATGTTTTCATTAGATTTTCTTTAAAGGCAAACTGGGTAGGATTTGTCCATAGTTAGTTGGAAATACAAGCTGCTCCCTCCTTCCCAGGTCAAAGAGAGTGAGGGAGACACGTTGGCAAAAACGAAGCAGTGAACCAGAGAAATAACATAAAAATAAAATTCTGATTGTTTCATGGCGGTTCTGTTCTAAAAAACAACAAAAAACATGATCCTTCCTTCACACAGCCCCGATGTGTGTGCAGCCAACATCCTGTCTGCTTAACAGACATGCATACCTGCAGCTCTTTTTACATCCTCAACACACAAAGACAGACTCAATGATGTGTTGCCCAAAGGTTAACACCCAAAAACATCTGAAACACATCAGATACAGACACGGCCACACACTTAAATAATAATAATAATAATATTAAGAGTCCTTTTGAGACTATATATCTATACTTGTTTCTGTATCGCAGCTGTAACACCTGAAGTTTTCCTCTGGGAATAAATGAAGGATAACTTTCTGTTTTTGTTCTTTTTTTCTGATGTGCTGAAGATAAACTGATGTCCTAGTAACAGAATCACTGTGACAACATTACTGCATAGGTATTTATTTATTGTGTGTCTGTGTATTCATTCCTTTCATTCATTCTCCAAACAGAGGAACATGATGAAGACAACATGGGGGGTGCTGGACCCTCCTGTGGGTAACACCAGACTCAATGTAGTCAGGCTGGTGGCTAGCCTGTTGCAGAGCAACACACACAGCATCAACACAGAACTTATTAACCTCAACACACTGGGAGTCATACTAGTGAGTACATACTGTATTGGTTTTCTTTTCTCACAGCTAACAGCAGTAAAGGTGTTTGATCTAAGATTGTATTACATGTACTCAGCACTTTTGTTCTCTGTATTTTATGTTTTGTCTTCAACTATACACTATGAATATACTGAGCATGTGAACAACAACACCCATATTAGACTTCATCTGATTCAACATAGATGCCAGAATGATGCATAACATCAATGCTCTTTAACCCATAGAGTCAAGTTTCAGGCTTGAATGGGACACATTTATACATGGTTATACAAATGAAAGGGGAGTGTGTGTCCTTGTCATAATTCAAAAATAATTCCCAAAGTTCTAGTGCACCAGTTTTTATAATAATGATAATGTTTAACTGGAGGTTAGAACTGGTACGGACTAAACAAATGTTACTTCAAAACAACTGCAATTTGAAATATCCATGATAATTTTAAGCATTTATTAATTTGTGTTGTTATTTTGCTCTGCTCCACAGGATATGTATTTCAAATACATCTGGAACAACTTCCTCCACATTCAGGTGGAGATCTGTACGGCCATGATTCTGGCTATGCCCCCTGCCCCCACCGACACCCAGCCAGACTCGGAGCAAGAACATGCAAGGGAGAGCATCCTCATCAAACATGTAAGATTAGACCTGTGTATATATTAACAGCAGCAGTATGCACCTTGTGGCAGGCACAAAGAATTAGTTGTATTTCTCTGTTTTGCTGTGTTTTACTCCATCAGCTGTTTCAAAAGTGCCAGTTCATCCAGAGAATCATAGACGCCTGGAGCTCCAATGAGAAAGAACAGTGAGTATTCTGCTCTGCTGCAAATGGGACCATGTGTAGGTTTGTCAGGGTGTAACTTTGTTTTATTGTTTCCATTTGCTCCTTTACTGTGCTCAGTACTGACCATTGCGATTAGCTTAGAGTGATTCTTGGATTTAGTGGTCAAACTAATAACTTGAACAATGTTTTTGTGTGTGTTATAGGGCTGAAGGTGGTCGGCGACGTGGTTACATGGGTCACCTCACCAGAATAGCCAACTCTATAGTTCATAACTGTGACAAAGGCCCTAATGGACCACAGATACAACAGCTCATCTCTGGTAAGCTCTCTCTGTAGAGCTCTTCCTGTGGCATCACTTAGCTCTGTGCACATCCTATTTAGGTTTCATAGAATAACTGGAGTCTGACATGGACAAAACCAAATCTTGAACAGTTTTGCCGAATATACAGTATATGTACAGTACGTGTGTGTACATATCTGTGTGTGTGTGTGTGTGGCACAGAGCTCCCAGCAGAGGACAGAGAGAAATGGGATGCCTTTATTTCTGGGCAGCTGGCTGATACAAACAAGAGAAACACTGTTGACCTGGTGAGTGAGCATGATGTTGAGCTGAATGTTTTTTTTATTTTGTCCAGATTCCAACTACTAACAAGTCACTCAACACCTGAACAGTGTGTGTGCGCTGAAGGATTTAGACGAGCACTGTAGCACAGCACAAGCAAATATGAAAAGCATTTCATTACTCCATGTTAGACAGCCATGTCTGTTGACCTGGAATGCACATGAAGGCATCCAATAGGCATCTTTTGCTCAAAGGCTAACCCTTTTTTTCTCTAGGTGAATACACACCACATCCACTCTTCCAGTGATGATGAGGTAGACTTTAAAGACAGTGGCTTTCACCAGGACTCCTCTCTACAACAAGTAAGAACTAAACAAACAAACGCATACATGCACACAAAGCAGGCCGATAGCCACACAGACTTAATGTTCATTAGTGTCTCATAGCTGTCTTACACAGAAGCTAGGTTGCTTCACCAGGTGATCTTTTCCTTGGATATACATGGATCTGTTGGATGCAAACCCAAGATAAGCATGGCAAAGCAACAGGGCTTCTGTGTAAGTGTGAAACAGCTGACTGTTGAACTTGGACAAAATGACTTTTAGCCTAGTTTTCATGGAAAGGGAATACAGTGTCACAAACAACACACAGATCCATTGGTCTGTTGTTAGAACACACACACACATGCACGCGTATTTCCTTAAATTACTCAAGTGTCAACGAAACATGATTTAGCTATGACATTCCTCTCTGGAATCCATGTGTGTTGCAAGTTCAAAAGCAACATGTCTCAGTAAACAATCTTACATCTTCATGCACAGTAACAGTCTACAGGACCATCTCTATGATTTGAATTCATTGACATAACTACTTCTGTTGTTTAGGAAGTCATTTCCACTTTAAATGGAATAGAATTGACTGATATGTTTTTCACTAATGTCAAAGCATTTTGGCTCCTGACTATAAAATGCATGTTTTGTGCTGTTTTAGCTATTAACCTGTCTAGGCTTCATGTTATACAGTCTTTGTTTTTACAACTCATATATGCAATTGCTATTTTCTGTACTGCAAGTAATGATGAGCTTTGTGTAGAGCCAAGACTATATCATTATCGTTGGTCCTGGGTTTTGCCAGGCCTTTTCTGATTATCAGATGCAACAAATGACGTCCAATTTTATTGAGCAGTTCGGCTTCAATGATGAAGAGTTTGCTGATCAGGACGATGTTGTGGAGTGAGTACTCATCCTGCATGACTGGACTTGCTGTCTAAATATTACTGTGTAACACTGAAGGGATAGGACACCGGGGACATTCAAAAGCTGGTGGGGGTTATTCATTTGATTTCTTTACTTTAAAAGGAAGTGCCTTATTCCCTACTCCATTACTCTGCATGTCAAAACAACAATATTCTGTCTGATTCTTGTTGATATTAAAATCTGGATGCCACTAAATGTCATGCAGCTAATTTTTATAATTAGACCATACACTTGTTACATTTGTGATTTGCAGTGATTATAACAATTGTTCAGACACTGAAACTAATGCCATTACTTTGAAGATATGGCCACCATAATATATCCAAAATAGGCCTTAAAGAGAAGAAACTATATCCAGCTTTTGTGTTGCTGTGTGCTGTCCCTTTTGTACATTCCTGAGGTGAATCTGGTTGTGGGGTTATAATCTGAGAAGGTTTTGGGGCTGTGGGAAATAGCTGGTAGACGATCAGCGATTTTACAATGGATGCTTCACTTTAAACAGCTTTTGGGGTGAAGTAGAGCTGGTTTCATTTTGCATAGATCAGGCTACGCAAAATAACACGTCTCTTATGTAACAAAGGAATTGGGTGAAACCTGCAGTCCACCAATACAATGTCCATAGTCTAACAACAATTCTTCTGTCACTTCTACGTCATACTATTTGATGCTATTTTTGGAAAATGTGAGGGTGACATACAGTGAGGTTGAATTTACAGAACCGTTGTAGTGGTGGACCTGATAACGCTCGTGGCCTCGTGGCCTTCCATCTGTGGAGTCAAGATTCCTGGAATGTGTCTTGACTTTAAAACCCTTTTTTTAAAAAGGTGATCAAGGGGAGGACTTGACTTTCCCAAAACCTGAACACATATATACCACACACCATCTGCACTCAAGCTTTGCTTTAAAAATGCATTCTATACAAGTCAGACATTTTCCAGTTATCATGAATCTGTATTCATGATTGAAAGTTTAAGTCTGAAATAGTAATAGAGCAGTTCGATGGAGAGATTTCAGAGATTGGTGTTGGTAGAGCTAATGTGAATGAGATTGTTGGTTCATGTGTGGGCCGGAGTTAGTTCACTCTAAACTGTTAACTTAATGATTTATCTGAAATGAACTTTTGCTCAGACTATTTTCTTCCCTTTTTGTCAATCAAAGATGCAAATGAGAAAATAAGCAGATTGATCCATATTGAAAAGGAAATGTTAGTTGCTGTCTTAATGTCTGTCAGGTGTTGTTGGTGTATTTTTTGCCTTTTAAAAGAACCAGGTCAGCAGTTTCCCTTGAGCTGATGATAATCTTATCTGTTAGATGACTGTTGCTTGTTCTACCTGGGGGGGTTTCTTTGACCACTTTACAACTCAGAACATGCACATGAAGAGCAAAATGTTTCTTCAGTACTGTCTTAACTGTCTTACCATGAACCTGGCATGGGGTTGACAATAAGTTTTAGTTTTCCCTGCAGTGTTAAACATTTCGTGTTCCAGTTGTGTGCTAGAGTTGTCTGCCTGTGTGTTGCCATGTATGTGGATACCTAACAACCCTAACTAAACTAAACTCTGTTCTTCTTTAACATTGCAGTATTCCCTTTGATAGAATATCAGACATCAATTTTTCACTGAATACAAATGAAAGTGTAAGTACTTTGATTATTAATCTTTAATTCATATGTAGTCCATGAATGAGAGGAAAAGTCAAAGTCTCATGAAACAAATATCAACAATTTACATTATCAATATGGTGTGTATTATATTTCATGATCACTGTTAACATTCATTTAGAATCAAATGTATGGTAGATGGAATATGAGTATTGATCTTGGTAAAATAAAAGCACAAATCAAAACAGAATGCAATGATTTGCAACTGAATACAGTACAAATGTTTTTATGTTTTTACACACGCTCATTCTGAATTCACTGCCTGCATCACATTCCAGAAAAGTTGGAAAAGGGCACCAAAATCCCTGTTTGGATCATTCCACAGGAAAACAGGGTTGAGTATGAAAGGCTTCCTTAAAGGCGCAGTCACTGACGAGCAAGAATGGAGCAAAGTTCACTTAGTAAAAAGCTGCAAATAATCCAACAGTTTAAAAACAATGCACAATTTCAAGACATTTAGGGATTATGCCATCTACAGTCCATAATATCATTAAATATCAGAAAGAAATGCAAGGCACAAGGCCCAAATGCAATTTCTCCAAGTTACTCAATAAATGATGCTACTCCTCATCAATTTATATTGGGGATTGGAATTGAAACCTGAGGAGACTGGGGGGACTAACATGAGTGCTGAAAAGAAGAGGTCAATGCGATCTGCCTATACTTCCAGTGTGTCCCCAGATGAAGCACAAAATACAGGATGAAGGAAGAATCTAAAAGCATTTTGCTTTAAAACTCCAACAGTTAGTGTCATCAGTCACCAAATGCTTACTGAGTGGTAGGAGAAGCCAGAGGTCATGTGTTCCTGCATCAAATTCAGAATGAGTGTAGATTGAGTGTTGATTTCCAAAAACAAGTTTATCTCTTTGAAATAAATATAGTCTTTGTACTGTATTCAAAGCAAGAAGGCAAAGAATTTTCTTTATTGATTTACATTACACACACTCGCGTATATGTATACATATATCTATACATCTGTATGTAAGGCTGTTGTGCTAGGATACTGGAGATATACATGTTGATGTCCGTTTCACAGCTGAGTGGCTTCTGCAGGATCTATCCTTAGTTTCCTTGTGTATGTACCATCAGTCTAAACAGTCTGTATGTGGTAACAGAAGTATGTGGCATATGTGTTTGTTTCCCCAGGCAAATATAGCTTTGTTTGAGGCGCGCTGCAAGGAGAAAATCCAGCAGTTTGAAGATGCTGGTTCAGATGAGGAGGACATCTGGGATGAAAAAGATGTCACCTTTGCACCGGAGGCACAGAGACGCCCCAGGTCAGCTTAATAAACACTGAACTGAACATACACTGAACCAAGCAACAACAGCATAACATGGCCCTGAGGTGGTCTTCTGTGATCTCTTTTTCTTTTTTCTTTTTTCTTTTTGGCTACAGCAGCAAAGGTTTTGGCACCGCAGGACAATTTTCATTTCTAGTTAATCTATCAAGTTATTATCAACAGAGCTGATAATAAATTACTCACATGTAAGAACTACAGAGGACTTGTTCATGATGGATGTCAGCTTTGCTAACACTTCCTCTATGGAGTCTAGAGGACAGTCCAGTCCTGGACCACTTGACCAGTCTGAATCTGTCTTCCTCTCTGTGCATCCCCCTCCCCAGCAGACATTGCATAGAATTTCTATCAGTTACCAATTTTACCCGTGAAAAGACAAAAAACCTTCTACTCTTAATAACCCCCTTTGCACATTAAAGTCTGTGTAAAGTCAAAATAATGCTTTTACACTGTTGTGCTAAGGGGGGCAGGTGGTCACAGACTCATTTTAGGACCACCCAAAAATTCCTGGACTGAAAACTGGTGAAAAACTGTTTGAACCTCTAACTCCACATTTCAGTAATGTATTGTTCAAAGTCTTTTCATGTTTTCAGCAACTATTTTGCAACACATACGGAAATATTTATTGTGTTTTGAAAGAAAACATGGAAATGCCTTTACACAGACCTTAATTAACATGTCTGAGTTAAATGAGTTGTTAATACAGTCATGGCTGACATTAAATTATGCATTAATTATGGATTGGAAGTAAATCTGTATGTCCATCTCAGGAGCTCAGGCAGTACAGACAGTGAGGAAAGCACAGACTCAGAGGAGGAGGATGTGAAGAGAGATCCATTTGAAGCTTCCAACCCCAGCAATGATGACAGAATGGAAGTTGACACAGGTTGGTGTACCTACGTATCAACACATATCAAACGTATCAACACATATCAAATCAAATCAAATCAAATTTTATTTGTATAGCCCAAAGTCACAAACACATTTAGCCTCAGAGGGCTTCACAATCTGTACAGGGAGTCTACTCTTGAAGAAACTACCTGAACTGGGTTCACCACCCAGAAAGGTAGTTTGTTCCACAGAAGAGGAGCTTGATAGCTGAAAGCTCTTGCTCCCAGTCTACTTTTGGAAACTATAGGAACCACAAGGAACCCAGCATTCTGAGAGCGCAGTGGTCTAGGGGGGTAGTAAGGTACTATGAGTTCTTTTAGATATGATGGTGCCTGGCCATGAAGAGCTTTGTATGTAAGGAGAAGAATTTTAAATTCTATTCTAGATTTAACAGGTAGCCAGTGCAAGGAAGCCAATGTATCAAGATGTATCAAACGTATCAACATATATCAATGGGCAGCATTAGAAGTGCTTCAGTGTCTGTTTTTTACCTTATTTTTACAGACTAATTTTGTGTTTGATTTAGGACCAGTGTGGACAGCCAACTTTGATGATATCCCCATGGACACGGGTACATCCACAGTTCCAGCCCCTAGCCCAAACAACCCTGCTGCCTCCTCTCCTTTGTCCTCCTCCTCTTCTTCTTCTTCTTCTTCCACAGAAGTCCTCCCCGAGGCAGGATGGAGCTCCTCTCCTTCTGCCACTTCTAACTCTGAAACTGGCTGGGCTGATTTCTCCAATTTCACCCCTGGCAGGTAAGACAACCTGACAAACTCTGGTTCAGTTTTTGTTTGTGTACCTGCAGTGCTGCAATTACAGAAGAGCATGCCATTGTTTTGAATCTGAAAGAGTACTTCATGAACAGAAATTGCTCTCTTTCAGCCCCAAAGACCCTCTGAGGTGCAACTCTCCTGTTGCTATGGAAACCAGCATAGAGACAATGGACCCTCTGGGGGTCAATGCACCCATGCAGCCTGAAGGTGAGATCTGTGCACATGCATTTCCATGTTGACAGAATGAAACTTGTGTACATCCATGTAATCTTCAGACAGACAAATACACACACACACACACAGTTGAGCTACTGTGCCAAGCTAAACTTGTATGCATTTTGATATGAAACTTGCTAATGTGTATGATCACCTTTGGGGACAACATTAGGGAGGTGTCAGTAGCTATCACGTGTTGAAACGGCTTAAATGAGCTTGACCTTTGTTAGATCTAACACTACTGTCACCTTTCTTAACATCCCACAGACTGTGATGGCTGGCTGGGTACGGGTGTGGCTTCTCCTTCCTCCACCTCACCTAAGGATTGTGGGAGATCTAAAGCGGAGGAGGAAACAGCCTGTTGTGAGCAGCGCAGCATCACAGAGACAGTAATCAATGGCTCTATGAAAGAAACCGTCAGCCTCACTGTCGACGCCAAGACCGAAACCGCTGTCTTCAAGAGGTTCGCCAAGCACACCCAGACAAAAAACACAGCATAGCTCTCAGTTAGCTGTCATTGGTCGTGGTTTCAATGCTAATGTTGTCCTAGCATTTGATAAACCCAACAGCGCTGGAATGCTCTCTTACATTTTTGATGTGTCTTAGTGTTGTCACATCAGTTTTCTTATGAGTGCCCTCGTCACTGGGCTCTTTTTATAGGGGCAGGTGTGTTAATTTTAACACCAAGACCAGAGACGGGCCCCAGGCCATTTAAACACATCTACTAGTGTTCTGTTAAAATGGTTCACCTGCATTAATACAGTACATTTGCTAGTGTTTAGTTCCATGTGAATGAATCCCACCAAGTACCACGCAAACTCGCAAAACCAGTTTCTGACATCAAGATTATAACAAACCATTTAAGAGCTGCTTGTGGCAGAGCCACACAGACTGCCTCGAGTGTCTCACATTTTCTACTCATTCTTTGATTAGAGCTCAAATAGCAGAAGGACCAAACACAATGATTGGTACAATTGGTACAATGACCAAACACCTAGATTAATCAGATGTCAATCATTCTAATATTAATATCATTATAATCACAAAAAAAATATGTGATTGGGAGATTGGGATTAATAACTAACTAACTGATGACGCACATCATCAGATCTTGACCTCTCCAATATGGTGACATAGAATAAGCTTCCTTCTAGTCAGAATGGCAGCAGAGAAAACAAAAAGAGGCATTTATTAATGTAACTTTAGTGTATTATAACATGCAGATGCACATTTCTTTGGATGTCAACACCAAAATGTCTCTGCAGCAGATCCTGCATTCTACACAAACTTCAACGCAACTTTCAGTACCGCAAAGTTTCATACAGGATAAATCCACCGGTTTTAAAGTTGGTTGTCTTCTGTCCTTCTGTCCTCTTGTTGATGCTGCATTATATTGTCTGTCTGTCTGAGTAAATAACAACTGTCTTATAAACTGAGCGACACTTACAACCTGAGCTTCCCCTCCTCTCTCTCTTGCTGTGCGTTGTGGGTGTGGTCTTCTTCAGAGTGTTGAAATCTTATCGGTATGTACAGCCAATCAGAGATCAGCCTGCGGCCGTGATGTAGTCTTGTTGTCACGTCAACCACCAACTTTTCTTTCCCAATTTTGATCTTTCTCTTTGGTTTCAGCTCCTTGTATGTTTATTTCATTACCTCCATTCTGCATGTGTTTCTACCAAAGGTGTTGTCCAAGCGCAGTTTTAGTTTATTACATTTTCAAATGGCTTGTATCGAAACGGGCCTAACCCATTTTAAGCAACATTGTGTATAAATCAGTGTTTGTTGTGATTTGTTGCCTCCAGCTTCAGAGTGTAATCCCACTGTGGTAAATATGCTCAGCTGTACTCGAGTAAAAATTAGCAAGTCGACAACTTTGCTAACAGCCAAACATCAACCAGGTCACCAACAGCAGACACAGCAGCAGCTAATATTACTGACTAGTCCAGCAGCAGTCAGCCCAGCTACAGCTACGGGCAGAGCAGAGAGGGGACATCAGGTCGTACTTGGAGCACAAAGTTACATAGTGTAAGAACAGAATGAGAGTACTGCAACCATTCATCATTAAAGTGTCAGTGTAGCATCAAAAATCAATTCAAATTTGATAGTAGGACATTTACACAATGTTGCTTTAAGGCAAATCTCATTCTCATTATTACTATTATTATTTCAAATAATAGAAGTGAAATTGCCACAGAATGGAGGCCAGTTTTCTGACTTCAGCCTCTCCACAATTGGATTTTTATTGGTTCCAAACAGCTTTTCTAAGCATTTCCCCTCATGTTTTTTATCTTTATGGTCTTATTGGCTTTGACCTTCAAACATTGTCTCCATCTTTGGATTGTGAGTGAAGATTAAAAAGCACAGTGAAAGGTTGAACTGTTGCTGAAATTGTAATGTGTAAGCAGTCTGGGTACTGGATGTGTTGCTGCCACGACAGTATAAAGACAATTAAATTGAATCGATCACACGTCTGCGATCTGCACTCATCACAGTTCTGTGCAGCAGACATGCGTAAAACTCGATGTTTTTAAGTACATAGGAAGATGCTGTGTCAGTAAAGATTCGTTTCATTCTGGTATCTCTCTCGAGCACAAACTGAGATACCTTAATGTCTTCAAACATGTTGGCTTTTATTTATTTCCTTTTCCTGATTGGCAGTCGTGGCTTATCTGTGAAAAGCTCAAATGCACTGAAGTCTAGTCTTCAGAATTCTTTATCAGGCTGCAGTATAATATAAGTCGAATATTCTGTTCTATTTTTTAGGATCAAACTGACCTAAAAATACAAAAGCATGAAGCATCCAAAGTGTTAAGAGTGACATATGCAGTGTCCTTCTATCATTAAGCTTCAAGTTTCACTCAGCTGTTTTTGTACATTAAGTCGTATCAAAGACCGCCATGATTTTTGTAAAAGCAGATTTAAATTGGGGACCTTTTCTTCTAACATGTTGTTGTTTTGTGAAAATGACAGATGCAGAATAAATGCACCTCAAATGTTGGATTCTATTTGGATGTTTGTGGGTGTTTTGCTTTGATTGAGGCCTCATCAAGATAATTGGTGGTTCTCTGAGACAAAGCAAGACTGACGGCTGGCACAATCCATTTGGGTCTAATCAGTGTCTAAATCTGTCTGTCCTCTGTAGCTCCAAAGTAAACAGACCATCATAGCTAAACAACCAAAACAGTTGACTTTCTCCATTTGCTGTACATTTTGATGCTTTCCCTACATACTGATCAGTTTCCATTTCAACATCTCCATCCTTTGTTTTACTGTGTGCTCTGTCAGTCAGTTGAGCATGTGTCACTGTTTACATTCACTCACTGTGTTCTGTGTTTCTGTGGGGAAAGTGGTTGGTATAAATCACCTCATATGGTATTAATGTGTGTGTCCATGTGTCCCTGTGTGTTCCAGTGATGAAGAGAAGAGTGCTTCTTCAGAGAAATACTCAGTAGTGGAGTGTGGCGATTTGGAGAGAACAGGCCTCAACAGCTCAGCCACAGCTTGCTGTCCCAAAACAGGGTCAGACTCATATACACACATCACTTACCTGAACTAATGTCTGCTCACATGAACATATGCTTCAGTTACATCATATGTTTGACCCTGAAGTGTCTTCTTTTTTTGTGACTGTAGCTGTAGTAAAATGTTTCGACATGTTAATGCAGCTGGGCCAAAGCCTGTCGTGCCAGCCTCTGCAATAACTGTAGACTTATCAGTTTCACTTTTATTGGCCAGGTCTCATAGACTGTAGAAACATGGACGTAGTCTCTGTGACATCACTCACGGGTTTATGAAGCTCAGTGTGGTCGCTCTGCCAACATCTTGTCATCTAAAAATGGGCAAAGAGGTGTATTAACCCTAATAATTGGTTTATTGATCTTTGTCTGTATGGTTTTTATAATGCATTACTTAAATGCAGTCCTATTGGTTTATAATTGAATTTGTGTTTGGTCAGTTCATGAATTCATTCTAATTAACTGTAGAATGATTATTCCAGTAGTGCTCCATACAAAAGCACATAGGCTTTGCCCACAATAAACAAAATGTGACATAAAACGTCCTGTTTTATTTAAATATGCACCATGTACAAAAGCAAGTGTGTAAATGCATTCGGTCCTCCTGCTTTCTGAACATTTAAATATTGAATAAGGTTTTTGTTGTTTGTTTTTTTCCATCAGAAGATGATCCAACAATATTCCTGTTAATCTGATTCCAGGCTAAATATTAAGTGAACTCTTTTCTTTCCTGGCTCACATGTCCTGTACGCAGTGAGAAGTGGCGGCCCACTGTGGAACTTCCCAATGGTCCTCAAGAAGAAATGTCCACCATAGAGGAGGCAAAGTAAGGGTGACTGCCTACACACACACACACACGGTGTGTTAGAGATGGATCTTTAAGTTCAGTGTTCATTCAGAAAGTTCCTGTCATTTACAGCTGCCTCTTTTTTATTTGATGAATCTCTTCAAGTTGACACTCATCTCCATCTTTGCCTTTCTTCCAGACTGGACCAGAGTGCTGTGTCCTCAGAACCAGCTGTAAATGGGCCGGCATGAGGGTCTCCCTATGCCAGCCAATGGCCAGCCTGTTCTGCCATGCAGGGCCCTCCTCCTGGCCAGCCAGCGGAGGCCACTACTCAGAGCTGTACCAATCACATGCCCCCACCAGGACCAGCAATACTCTCATCGGCTCATCACTGACAAACAGACAGACAGACCGACAGACAGACAGACAGACAGACAGGTGTACAGATACAGGATGAACTGGAAAGCAAACGAGAGACATACTCAAATGGATACAGAATAATTTTTTTCAGCATTTGTTTATATACTGTTGTTCTTATGAGGTGATGTGCGACTGATATCTTGCCACTCAAAATTAAAATAGTAATGTTGCTATAGTTAAAGAAATGATTGTATGAATAAAATATTTTATAAAAAGAAAATGTATACAGAAATGTAAGATGAATTACACAGGAATAGCTGATTGGTGACCCAGCCAACCACCACGCTGTTGTTACTCGCTGGATGTGTTGTCCTGCAGTCTGACACTTAATACAACAGTTGCTATATTTCAAATTCTCACCCATTGGTCTGTGTCTCTGAGCAAAGCTGCTCCTACAAATTGAAACATGTTTTAAAAACCACACTTCAAAGTTTATTTTGCTGCCGCTATTATTTGTAAATCATGTTTCTCTTGTATTCTTCTGCATTGAGTCAGATTTGACAAGTTCTTTTTTTTTATTTATTATGGAAATAAGATGATGGTTATGTTTTGTTACTAAAGAGCCATACCAACACACCTCTCCACTTCTAGCAGGCTACATTCACGCTAACTGGGTTCCTACCTCGCAGCTAGAAAGAAGAGAGGTACAGTAGGTCATCACCACAGCCTAAACTGGAAGATGTGTGTGTGCATTCTGCAGAACCACAGTACTCCACTTTGGCCCCAAACTGCCTTCAGACCAGTGCTTGTTAAATTGCTGGTCTCCCTTTAGATCATGTTCAAGATGAGCCTGAAACCGTGTCCAGCCCTGTATGATTCATGCACATTATGAAAAGAACTGATTTCCCTGTGGATAGTGGTGGACCGCTGAGCCACTTCTTTTATACTGTGTTCAGACCGACAACAGCAGGGTGGGAAGCAACAAGGTGGTTGTTTTCAAGGTGTCGTTGAGGCTCTGTTCTTTGTGACATCCCAAAATGTTGGCCAATCAAACTGGTGCACATTCCTGGTGGATTACTGACTGTTGACATGGAGGTGAATTGATGCCACCATGTTAACTTTTGAAGTGGTTTTAGTTCTGTTGTCCGTCTGAACACGCCTCTGTTTTGTTTCTTTGAATCACCACCTCTACTTAAGAATTGGCCTTCATGAGGCGTTTGGAAACTTGAATTTTCAAGCTTTTCTAGATCAACTGAAAACCTACCATGGTTCTATTCAGGCATATTGTAGCTCCCACTGTGTAAAAGGCTTTTGGTTTGGTCTTCCTTGAGAGAAATGTCTGGCCTTAGAGCTGCCAAATGCTTCACTTTATTTTCTTAACATTAGAAATAAGGTCCAAATATTGCTATAAGCCAGTTGTCTCCTGAGAAAACAATTAACAACAGCTAATTTTGATTGGCAGCAGATGTGTTGCAGCATTACTCCTGAATAAAAATCGGACACTGAGCCCCGAATGAACTAGTTATCAAGGCATGTGTGTGCAGCTGGACTGAATGATTGATATGATCCTGTATATGTTGTGAGAAATCACTCTTCTGCTGCCTTTCTGCTCCCTCTCCTGGCCTCTCACTAAATGTAACTCAGTTTTCTGTACCAGCATTTGAAAGGGATGATAGTAGAAGTTAGCCCTACTTTTGTAGGATTAATAATGAATTAAATTTCATCATCATTTCTGAAGCTAAGTGGTCTTTGCAGGTGGTTTATTGGTCATCACAGATTTGATGAGGCCCGGTGCACAGTCACGTTTCTTTACATGTGTTTTCCAGTCATCCCATTGCAGGACTTTGGCACATTACAGCTCCATACAATGATGATGATGATCTTTCCTTGGAATCTGACTCTCCATTTGATGTGACACTGCATTAGAGGGTAGTTCTCAGTCACTTCTCTCAGTTCTCCTCTGTCCTGTCCTGTAAACATGAATGGAGGCTTTAAATGTAAGTCAGAGAGGGTGGGCTGTGGAGGATTTTGATGGTGGCTCGTTGAGGTCTGCACTACTGGAAGCTCTGCAGTCACAGAAAACCTGAACAAGGTCAGTATGTTTCTGGGGTTTTTTTTCTATTTAGCAAATGGAACTAGAAGGTGTCAGCTGAGCCTAAACAGAGCTTGGACCATTATCTTCAAGCTTGAATTTTTAAAAAAAAGAGGATTTGTTAGTGAAAAAGTCTACTTATTAATTATGTATTAATTATCAAGGCTACGCTTAGTTAGTGAAACAGTGTCACTGCCTCACTGTAGAAGATTTCTGTTTTGTTGCTGCTTGAACCCTTTCCTCTGTCCTCTGGTGCTGGAGTCAAAATATTTGAGCTGATGTTAAATCTTGAGATTTACAACTTGAACTAGAGTTTGAGATGTGTATCACTATAAGACTTGTAGCTCTGGCTGAGACAAACATTTATTTATATTTACTGGTAAACTATAGATTTATAATAATCTGCCCTGAAGTCACGAGCAGCACCGAGGCATTCCGAGCCAAACCAAGTGATGTCACCTCTTTGACTCAGCAATCATCATTCAGCCTGTCTAAACCTTCATCTGACAGTCCTATGGGGTCACTTCAACCAACAGATCACATTAATAATCTTTACAGAGCATCAGTGAGTGGTTACCACACATCCTGCACTGTCCACATTTGACCTCTACAGGTGGAGGTCATTGCTGCTGTCATTGTGTCTCTGTACACTGAGGGTCGTGCTTCAGTACAGCGCCTCCATCTAGCAGATTGGACTTTAGTGAGTGAACACCGAACAGTATTTGAGCAGCGAAACAGTGTGAGTGAAAATATCAGAAACAACCTTGGGAAGAAGCCCTCCAAAAATGGTGAGTTTTTGAGAAACTATGTAAACACAATGGGCCGTCAAAGACAGAAGTGCCGATTTTTTTCAAATAAATGTAGAACTCCATTGACTTTTTGGCTGATTTTCAGGCAACATTGTTGGGCTTTCATATACTTTCTCAGAGCAGTCTCAAACTTCTTGTGGAACAATATTATGCAAATGTCAGCAGCACAATTAATCAGGGGGTGGCAAGGTCGCTCTATAGCGCCCCCTTGAACTTTTCTTTGAGGCAGCCCGCCACAGTTTTGGACACAGAGTTATGAAACCTCAGTCGAATTGTAGAGCATGGCAAGACCTACAAAAAAGTCTCCTGGAGCAATGGGCTAAAATGAACAGGAAGCGAGATATTTAAGAATGAAAATCACCATTTTCGGTGTTTCGAGCTGGTTGAGAAGGGGTCATATTTGAACAAACTCGTCCTAGGGATTTTATCTAATTGACTTCAACGTTGGTAGGTGCATTGATATAAACTTCACGAGGAAAAGTTATCATTATTAACCTTTGACCCAATCCTAGCTAATGTGTGTGGTCAATTTTAACAAACTGCTCCTAGGGACTTCATCCTATCTAACTGGAACTTAGCGTGTGTGTTCTTAAGGCCGTGACTGTGAAAACTTACCAAAATAATGAATTTTGATGAAATCACGCACATGCGCGAGGGCCCGGTCAATGCTGCTTGTGGCTTTCTTGTTGTTGTTACTAATGACCTTTGGTTTACCTCTCTGTGTGAGACATGAGAGTGTTCTCTGGCTTTGACTTGTCAGGCAGTTTACTTCATGGCAGCACATCAATGCAGTTTCCGATTCTAACTAGACAGCTATCACTGATATTTACTCTCCATGAGCTTGTATTGTTTGGTTTGTCATGATCTGACCACTCTGTCATTTCTTGCCCTCCTGTGAGCGCTTGTTGGAAACAGGCCTGAAGCCCTGCTGCTGCCAGACAGACCGGACTCAGAGCGCACTGCCTAGCTGATGACGTCAAAGCAAGTTGTGTTGATAGCTGGATAGGCTAGCACGGTGCTAACCAGTCTTACGTCAGACGAGAGTCCCGGAAAATCCCTCAAAGACTCCCATGTTTCCGTACTGCTGTCCGTCTGTCGTCCATGCAGCGTGTAGTATCGGTGTGAGACATGCAGGACAGGTACAGTGAGGTCGGCTTCGTCCAGCAGATACTCGGTCTGAATTTAGTGCCGAGGAAAAATGGCACGCAGCGAGGAAACGACACGTCTCTGAGCGACTTCTCCGGTGAGCTACACACACAAGCACGCACACACCTCACCGAGTCACTCCTCGGAGGCTTTAATGACCGCGGATATCACACACAATGTTGTTGTTTTAACGGACGTGAAAGTCCTGTGATATGATAGCACCGAAGCTCCGTTAGCATTGTTTGCTAGCTATACGTAGCTAACTGCCTGCTTCAACTCAACGGTTGTTATGGCAGCTTGTGTACTGTTACTGTTACTGTGTGTGTACTGTTACTGTGTGTGTACTGTTACTGTTACTGTGTGTGTACTGTTACTGTGTGCGTTCTGTTACTGTTACTGTGTACTGTTACTGTTACTGTGTGTGTACTGTTACTGTTACTGTGTACTGTTACTGTTACTGTGTGTGTACTGTTACTGTGTACTGTTACTGTTACTGTGTACTGTTACTGTGTGTGTACTGTTACTGTTACTGTGTGTGTACTGTTACTGTGTGTGTACTGTTACTGTTACTGTGTACTGTTACTGTTACTGTGTACTGTTACTGTTACTGTGTGTGTACTGTTACTGTGTGTGTACTGTTACTGTTACTGTGTGCGTACTGTTACTGTTACTGTGTACTGTTACTGTTACTGTGTGTGTACTGTTACTGTTACTGTGTGTGTACTGTTACTGTGTGTGTACTGTTACTGTTACTGTGTGTGTACTGTTACTGTTACTGTGTACTGTTACTGTTACTGTGTGTGTACTGTTACTGTGTGTGTACTGTTACTGTTAGTGTGTGTGTGTACTGTTACTGTTAGTGTGTGTGTGTACTGTTACTGTTACTGTGTGTGTACTGTTACTGTTAGTGTGTGTGTGTACTGTTACTGTTACTGTGTGTGTACTGTTAGTGTTACTGTGTGTGTACTGTGTGTGTACTGTTAGTGTTACTGTGTGTGTACTGTTAGTGTTACTGTGTGTGTACTGTTAGTGTTACTGTGTGTGTGTGTACTGTTACTGTGTGTGTGTGTACTGTTACTGTTACTGTGTGTGTACTGTTAGTGTTACTGTGTGTGTGTGTACTGTTAGTGTTACTGTGTGTGTGTGTACTGTTACTGTTACTGTGTGTGTGTGTACTGTTACTGTTACTGTGTGTGTACTGTTACTGTGTGTGTACTGTTACACAGAGTGCTCTGAGGGAGGTAATCAGACTGCAGTTAATTAACTGCAGTTAAATGTGTTTGATTTTCTGTATAATGTCTCAGCAGCTGAATAAATCCATGAGCTGAATGAGGACTCAGAGCTCAAAGTTTGACCTCCTTCAGTCTCCGTCCTGGTTGTTGATGAGCTTCCATGTTCTCCACCCTTCATTGTTCTGAGCTTTCTGAAACTCACCTGCAGGGATGAAAAACACATGTCCTCATGTGCTGTTTGGATGGTGATGCTGTTCATTTTGTTTGAGATCTGATAATGTGTGACTGACAGCATTCCGCTAGTATTGTATCTACTGATATACACCTGCACAGTGGAGATACAGGGAGGTAGAGCCAGAGAGCGACACTACATTAATGAACAACACTGTGATTGATTAGCTTTGGTGCACCATTTGTACTTTGACTGGCACGAAGAGGTGTGTGACAGAGTGCTTGTATGTTTGTTCAGAGATGTGGTACGGAGTGTTCCTGTGGGCAGCAGTCTCCTCTCTGGTCTTCCACCTGCCTGCAGCTCTACTCTCCCTCACCACACTGCGCCAGCACAAGATGGCTAGATTCATGCCCATCGCCATTCTCCTCATGGGCATCATGGGGCCAATCTGTGGGGGAGTCCTCACCAGTAAGTCTTCTGTGTGTGTGTGTGTGTGTGTGTGTGTGTGTGTGTGTGTGTGTGCGCTTTCCAACATGATGTTAAAAATTGAATCGTGTTGTGTACTCATGTGGTGTGTTCTTTTCTTTTAGGTGCAGCCATAGCAGGTGTGTACAAGGCAGCAGGGAAGACGATGATCTCTCTGGAGGCTCTCGTGTTCGGTGTTGGACAGTCGTTCTGTGTCCTCATCATCTCCTTCCTCAGGGTACTTGCCACCCTTTAGCAGTGCTGAGGCCCACCTGGCTGGCCTTGAAGCTGCCTGTCTGGCTCCAGTTAGACCTTCTCTTGACAGGACTGGTTTTTGTTGTAGTGCAAGATGAGATTCTTGGCAAATCCTGCAACACCAGACGCAGGTCATGATGTCATTTCCTACTAATGGACCAGAACCAGGACTAGAGCAGATTAAATTGAAGTGTCAGAGAAAGAGCAGTGTGTAAACTGGTAGGGTGTGTTATAGCCTTCTTGGTCAACCCATGCTGCGTTCAAATCACAGGGCGACCACACACACACGACACACAGTGTACACTGTCTATTTCTAATCCTGCTGACCCCGGTGTGCAGTGTGTCCTCAGTTAGTTCCAAAGTTGAGAGAAGTCCACCTTAAATCCTCCTTATCATTCTTCCTGTCTGATGTGATGGCAGCAGGATGCTGTTCTCTGCTGTTGCCGGGGGCTACAGGTTAGCAGCAGGATGCCACTAACCTTTCTCAGGGGCTGTGTGTGTCTGTCCCAGTCTGATAACATTTTGACTCCATGCAGTGACTGCAGAGAGATGGTACGACGTCGGCAGACAGAAGGATGATGGTTTTATGCAAGATTCTGGCTTTTTCCCATGAGGCCTTAATTTCTATTTTCTCACTTCCAAAGTGGTGTTTCTTCTCTTCAGGGCTGTCTTTCTTTAACACCCTGTCTCTGCTGCTCCTGCTGTTCTTCCTCATGTTTTATGTTAATGAATTCATGGTCATGTTCCCTTCTAGCTTTCCCACTTCATTTATTTTAGACAAGCTCACGAGTGAAGATGGTTTGGCCTGATCACAACCCTGCACATGCAGTCGAGAGAATGTCATCTCTGCTCTGCCTCTTGGTTTGTTTGTGTGTTACAACTGAGTAGATGAGAGGTGTGAAATGGTTTTACACGTGTGAACTGATTTGTATAGATTTTAAATTATTTCCAGCTCTTTGTAGCTTTTCAATCTTTCTGACCAAATGTAAATTTCTGTTTTATTTCTGTGCACTAAATGACTTTTTTTTTATGCTCGTGGAATCAGCTTCCCACAGTCTTCAGTGACTGCTTTTAGTTGCTTTTGGTAGCTGACAGGTGCTTTTGAATGAGTATTGTATGTGGCCCGTGCATATACAGACATGTAATACTTTTATTTGTTTCAAAGAAAGAAAAAGACTAAATCAATCTTGTATACGTTTTTTCTTCTTTGTTTCTGTATTGAACTTGGTGATGGTTTCAAACTGGCTGCCCACAATAGGTGCTGATTCTGTCAGTGCTGTAGTCATTTCCACAAACTGAATGAATATGTCCTCTCTTAACTCTAAAGAGGCTACATGAACTTGCCCAAATGGCAGACCATGAACTGTGGCCTTCTTAGGATCCTCAAGTTGGTTTCAAATTCTGCAGTACTTTCTGTCAGCATAACATGAAGTGGACTATTAAGATCACCAGGATATTATTAGGTTTAAATCAGGAACCACTTTAAGGCCCCCAGATGCCTGTTCAGAGTTGAGATTGTGCATATTACTAAATAAATATGCAGGTGATCAAATTAGCACAGGGAGATCCATGCAGTGATCCACACGCTGATTGTGAGCCACCATCTTTTGAGGTCTGTGGCTGTTGCCAACTTCACCCAGTCTTGATGAGTGAACGCAACTGAAAAAATACTTTTAAATCTTTTCATTCCAAAATGTCTTTCTTTGAGATTTCTTTGAATTCCCTTGAAGAGTGTTTTGCACATGACATTACAATATCAGAGATATTGTTTTCTCCACTTCTTCCATAATGCTCAAACATGATCAGATTCTTCCAATTCCCTGTACTTCATCACAGTCCACTGACTTTGAACAAGAGCTGCTGCCCTTTGACCCACACACAAGTAGAGAGAGAGCAAACTGCAGATTTTCTCATAATCGCCTCAAAGAATTTCCTTTAACCCTCCAAACCAAAGATGGTTTAAATTTATCGTGCAAACCCTGTACCCTGTGTACTAGCTACATTAAGTAAGTAATTGAAGCTAGAATGAGTTTAGGGGCTTAAGTCTACTTGTGGGAATAATATCATGATCACTACAGGTGTTCAGCACCCATGGGACCAACAATGGGGAATCAAAAGTTAGTTAGGGGCAGACTTGAGAGACCAACAGGAGATGTTTTTGCTTTTGTCCTCTTGTAGACATGTTTGAGATTTCCTGCCACACAAACCACTAACTTCAACTAACTGCAGTGAAACACCTGAAGAACATTTAAGTTTGATTTTCTTTCCAGCAGTGGAAAGCTCGGTGTGTCACATGGCATTGTACAGATGTTCAGAGATGAAAATATCCATTCTGTTCCTACAAAGACTTGATGAGGTGATGACTGCGCCTCACTGAGATGTCAAGCTGATGCCATGTTTGAGATGAAGAGTTTTGATCCTTGGCCTTGCTTTTATGCTTTACATTTCTGAAGAATGTTTATTTTTATGGTTGTGTAATTTAGTTCCTTGAGCATGCATGTGTGTGCTCTGTGGTTCTGTAACTGCAGCAGATTTTAAACTAAGTGGCATCTTCATCAGTCTGTGCTCATTTTGAGCAATGGGTAATCATTAGACTTTTGTCAGATCATTTCTTTGTTTAGAAGTTTCTCCATCTACTGTATCTGTCTTCTCACCTGACCCTGGTAAAGACAGTAAACGTGGATTGCCCACGCTGCAACACATGTTGTACGTTGTTGGTTGATTAAAAGGTTTATGAAAGGCAAATGTTTTAACGCTGAGTCAGACTTCTGAGGTTCCCAGTCAAACATTTGACTTAATTCAAACAGATTTGTAATATATCAGTCTAAAGATGTTAAGTCATGAAACAGCCATGCCTGTCCGTCCTCCCTCATGCTGGTTAGAATGTTCTGTTTTTCTTCTGAGTGTTGGAGGCGTTGATTCAACTCTCAGAGCTTTTTAATATTTTCTCCACATTATTCATGAAGATACGATTTCTTTGTAGGACTGTTGTAAACCAGCTGATGTAATGAATCAAGAAACTAAGTGGAGAGATCATTTCGATAGTCTTCATTTCCATTCTCATAACTGGCATCTTAAATCTCATATTTTAACTCCACGATGAGAATATTTATGTTTGTCATTCCAGACACTTTTTCATTTTTTTTCATTTTCATTTTTCTGGCAGAATCGAGCTTCCATACACACCAGATGTCCAGTGCAAACAGCTATTTAAAAAGCTGTGCACAGCAAACTGGAACAAGCTCCCTGACTTCCTTGTAGACATGTCACACATATTAATGTACAAATGCACAAAGAAGTAAACATCAATAAAATATGTGCTGTAATAGAACCATTACTTCCCACATGGTTTGGTCCATATTCTTGGATTGAGTCTTTCCCATTTTTCGGGTTTTAAGTTGATTTTATTTGAATCAAATTAAGTGCCAATGGTTAATATTTTCACAGAATAAAAATGTTTCAACTAATAATGTTTTGGTCTGTCTTCATGCCCTCTGTCCCCCTCTTGAGGTGACCAGTGGAAGCTGCAACAACGCATACTCTTACACACACAACTATCCAGGCAACCATATGCCATATTTATTATATTTTTGGAGGAAAGTCAACATTTGGATTCACTATTAAACAATCTATTAATAAAACATGTGGAGAAGGAAAACAAGCTGCTTCAGTGATCTTTTACAGACTTGTATATTAAAGTCTGACCTCATGTCTGTATTTACCATGTGAATGGTAAATGGGCTGTATTATATAGTCCCTTTCTAGTCTTCTGACCACTCAAAGCTCTTTACAGTACATATCTCACTCAACCATTCACACACAGATGGTACATCCTTCAGGAGTAATTTGGGGTTCAATATCTTACCCAAGGACACCTCGACCGGAGGAGCTGGGGATCAAACCGCAATCATATGATTATCCACAGCCGCCCATGTCTATGGAGCTAGATTAGGGTCAAAAGTTTTGTATTTGAAAACATAGCCGAATGGTTTTAGATCCTGCATTCCCTGAAGGCAACGTGATAGGGGAAGGTCTCTAGCCTTTTGGTTGAGCTGTCTGTCATGATTCCACACCCCTCTCAGTTGACGCCACACCCCCCACGCTACATTTGGCTCAAAAGTCTGAACCTGAAAAAAAGATCTGAATATATTATATTTTTAACTGTAAAAAATAAGATCTGAATCTGAAAAGATAAAACTTGCAACTGAAAGAAACATGAAAAAAAATAATTCATTCAAAAGAATTACCAGAGTTGATCCTAATTGTATTTAACCTGAAAAAAATGTGTTCATTTTTATTTTGAATATGTTGCTGTATTATCAAAATTCAAGATCAGACTTTATGTCTTTATGAAATTTTATGTTTTCAAGTACAAAAGTTTTGAGCTTACATACATGGAGCTACAATAGGCTCTCCTTCAACATGGCCATGGACAGTTTCCTGCTGTTTATTATCATCAGAGGTGAAAAGAAACAAAGCAGATTGATCAAAGTCTGGACACACCCTACTCTGCATGAGAGTGCAGGCATAACAAACTCTGCAGTAGGCTTGCATTTCTGATCACAAATCTAAGTCTTTGTGGACCACTCTCTGTAGGAATGTTTTACTTTGATGAGAGCCACAAACCCAGTGAAAACATACAAGTGCGGCTCAGTGGATTAAACTTTAAATCCTGTTGTGTCTGGCCCATGTAGATTGCCTGGATTAGCAGCGTGACCTGCAGGTGAACCGCTGACAGCAGAGTGCATTAACAGTCTGCTCCCAACATGCTGGGTTCCTTGTGGTTCCTATAGTTTCCAAAAGTAGACTGGGAGCCAGAGCTTTCAGCTATCAAGCTCCTCTTCTGTGGAACAAACTACCTTTCTGGGTTCAGGAGGCAGACACGGTCACCACCTTCAAGACTAGACTTAAGACTTTCCTTTTTGATAGCGCTTATAGTTAGGGCTGGCTCAGGCTTTCCCTTAGTTATGCTGCCATAGGACTAGACTGCCTGGGGACTTCAAATGATGCAGAGTTCATCTCTCATCTCTTTCTCTCTATCTGTAAATATATGTCTCGTTAAAGCATGTTACTTATTTAGCATCTTCCCCAGAGTTTTTATGCTCTCTCTTCTTGCAGGTCCTCCATGATGTCTTCCCTTGAATTGAAAAAGAAGAAGAGAGATAATTATTAATCAGTTTTATTTCCATGCACTTAAACCACGAACACACATACAGTACAAAGACTCATAGACAAGCAAATGTGGAGAGAGATGGTGGAGTGATGAGCAGCCCTGCTGAGAAGCACCCTACGAGCAGTTGGGAGGGTTCGGTGCCTTGCTCAAGGTCCATGCTGGACTTGAACCGGCCACCTTCCAGTTCCCAAGCCAAGTCTCTATGGACTACTACTACTGTGACTACTGCTGCCCACCTGCCGCCCACCCACTACTCTACAATAAACAGTGCTTATCAGGCCGTCCCCTGCTGTGTTACTGTCATCACAACAACAGCAGCAGTACTGATACACATTCCTGCATTTGTGGACAGAAAGAACCTCCAGCTTTGCCTGCCTCCATTATCCTCTGTGATTCCCCACTTAACACAGTTAGTGTCATTTCACATCAGGACCTTAAATGAGAGCTGAACATCATCTTTCTTTCTTTTTTCACCAGGAAAGCCCAGCAGAGGATGTACTTCCTGTGGCAGCTGATGAAGTTCATCCTGCAAGAGACAGTGATGGTGCACTTCTACACCTCTATCACTGAGTTTGTTTCTCTACAAAGCAGGTCACAGCATGTCATTGAGTCTGCTGAAGGTGTGATGGGTAATAAACCTGATTCAGCGTCTGATATTAAGTTATGACATAAAACGTGTGTGTACAGTGAAAGCAGGTACAGACTAATTTTTACCTTTCTGTAGGCTTCAGAGTCCTCTGTGGAAGCCATCTTGTGTTGGTGTTTTAACAGGAAGTCCTTTTATTGGCTGTAGGAGTAGGCGGGTTCTCAGATTTGATTGGATGTGTGATAAAATGGATGTTGAGATACCAGATGCTAATATGAAAAGTGTTCATGTCTTGTTAAAGGTGTTAAGCTCTGCCCTGATTGGTCAGTTTGAACTGTCATAGCAGCACCTGAACTGTTGGAAACCAACAGCGCTCTCTCCTGTCAGCCAAGTGTCATGTTTTGCTCACATTGTTCCACCCTGCACTTCACTTACAACGTTCATATCTTTGTAAACTCTGATGAATGTCTGACATTCTGTAAGCTGACCGAACCAACAGTCAAATCATCTGAACAGTGCCTCTGCTCTCAAATTGTTAATGTAGCTCCAACTCTGGCACTTTACTTTTCCTTATTTCCCCACTTATTTAAAGATTTGAAATGTTGCCCGTGTGTTATTGTTGTCTGCTTTTGACCACTATGACGTGCGCTGCTGCCTTTCTTGGCCAGGTGACCCTTGTGAAAGAGGTCTTGATCTCAATGGGTTTTTATCTGGTTATAAAGTGTTATAAAACAATCCACTTCATTATTTAACCAGAATTTGGTTGCTTAGATGACCAAACACACACACACAGAGTCTACGCTCTGAACATGTATTTATTTTAGGAGGCTGACAGATGCACACATTATCACAGGTCAGAAGAGCAGAAACAACTTGGGAGCGTCTTGTCGGATGAGCTGAAGGACGGAGCAGAGTGAGAGACCTGGAGGGATGGGGACTGGCCTTCTGGTCTGCAGCTTCATCTGGGCCAGAATGATCTGGGCCCCTCCACCTCCTCCTCTCCTTCTATGCCTTCTTCTTATAATCCTCCAGGTGAGCCAGCACCCAGCCAGAAGGACCCAGGATGGCCGCAAACAGGACTGTCAGAGCTATTGCCTGATCCTGAGGGACACGCACACAAGCAATATGAGAATAATAATATGAATAAACATTCATGTCTTCACTTCACAGTAATGTTCACAGCATCTGATGTATGCGACAAATACCATTTCTCTGTCACACTGTATTTTGTTATTCTCGTCGTGTCCATATTTGGTCATATAAAGTAGAGTTCCTGTTGTCTTTGGCAGGGAACACACCAAAAAGCACGAGTCGATTCTGGAGCGTGTGCGGATTCCATCCAAGAACAACATCAGACACAGTTTTAAACTCTGCCCCACTATTTTCAGAACAACTTACAATCTGCAGTGATACTGAAAAAACTGAGTGCAGCATGAAAGAAACACAAATTATTACAAGTCAATGCTGCAGGAACGGAGTTCCATTCATGCTCCTGTTGTTTCAGGAGAATCAGCTTCACAATCTCACAGTTCTGTCCTCATCATCAGACTAAACATCAACCATTAAAGCTGTACAGTCCATTTATGAGTTATACTCTGTGTGTGTGTCCTTGCTCTTGGTGTAGAGCACAGTGTGTGCAGGAACATAGAGCTTCAGACAGTCAGACAGCTGGTTAATGTTCTGATGAGCAGCTCAAACACACTGTTGCTATCTTGTTTCTAAGGACACACACAGATCTGCTTTATGCATGTTTAAGGAATGTGTTAGAAAGACGGCGCCGTAGTGTTCATCATCCAGAAACTGTTCATCACATTTATATTGATAAATAACTGTTTGCACATAGAGAACGAACACACACACACACCTCAAATCAGTCTCCTCTGTTCATAATGTGCTATTACAACAACGCTTTATCTGTGAGTGGGACGGCATTACATTAATAACTGACTAAATAATATTGTGATGAATAGAAAATGGTACTGTGTCACAGTGAGTAAAAATAGATCATGAATTTATTTGAAGTGGACCTGTTCTGTTCTGACCCCGTTCAACAAGGTCATTCACTTGGCACCTGCTCAGCAGGGAAGCACGCGTCGACTAAAGTACAACTCTCACATTTACACTATCCGCGGCTGCTGAGCAGATAGAACAGATAGAAATACATAGTGAATAAAAAAGACGTCATAGGCTGTACGTTATATCCCAAACATTCCCCGGAAACATTTGGGCTATAGGCTGTATTTATGTCCGAGGACGTGACTACGTGTTGGAATTAGCTCGAATAATGGCGAGAGACTGACGCACTTATCCAAAGTGTTCACAATAAATTCGTTTGATGACTTCTCCATTAAACATAACGCACAGAAAAAACAGATTCAACAGTTTGAGACATTCTATGAAACTCTGAATAACGAGATAAAAAAAATAAAATATGAAGTTAGAAGTTGATATGGAGTGACGTCGTCCTCGCGGGCAGGTTTGTGCTAGGTCATGTCAGGACACTTGCTGTCAACGCCTCAGCTAACGGACAAAGACACGCAGCCTGTTGCGGGGACATGAGCTCCCCCCGCAGAATGAGGCGCGCCCCCGCTCGGGTCATTAGGCAGTAGACTGAACTTGAACTCACCCCTGCGCCTACGTTGTGTTTGGCAGGTTTTGCAGACCAATTAGCCACAGGAACCAAATGAGACCTGAGCGCGCTCCGGAGCAACCCTGAAGCGGGACGCAGAGACATGATGACGGTTCAGTTCTGGACCAGACCAACGGAGCACACAAGCAGCAGGAGCACCGATACTGATACTGATAGCGCACTTTCTCTACGTGCCGGGGGGGGGGGGGGGGGGGGGGGGGGGGGTCCAGCCCTCAGCCAGCGGAGGAATTTAATTGGCCGTCTCAGCTCCGCGTGTCTGACACTGTGACCGACGGGCGCGGGCCGTGTCCTCGTGCCACCCCCAGTCAGCCCTTGTGCCAGAGTTCACACAGTGTTATGTCGAGCTGCAGAACCTGACTTTTTATTTACAACACATGGTTAATGTATTGTGGTAATGTATTGAAGAAGCAGAAGGACAATTGAAGACGAAGTTAACAGTATTAGTAGTAGCAATAGTAGTAATGAGCAGGAGCAGACACAGAGCAGCGCTGGGCCTCACACCTGTGTTCTAAGAAGAATTCATGTTAAAGCAACATTATGTGAAGTCTCTACCATAAACGAACACATGTTAAATCATTTTGATCCTACACTGACCTGTAATCAGGTGAACGGTGCCATCACCTACGAGTTAGTATGTAACAGTTTACAGCTCTAAATCACACAGCACCAACTATTTCAGTGATTCTGGTGAAACTGTTTCCTGGTTCTCCTCTGATGCAGCTCTCTTAGCTGTCTGTGATTCACAGAGTTTGATGGACGGTGAAATAAACTGTTGTCAGGGCTGCTGCTAGCCAATGTGATGCCCTAAGTGTAGCTGTTTTGTGGTTCATTGTTTTAGGGCTGACGTCAGGCGTGTATCTGACGGCTTTAGTCTAATCAAACGAGCACTGTGTGATGGGGGAGCCCGGGCACCAAACCTGATGTGTTTTATTATGCTGAGAAAATGTTGCCTGATGCACATTACAGAAAGGATTGATAA
Organism: Nibea coibor; assembly: GCA_023373845.1. NCBI lineage: Eukaryota > Metazoa > Chordata > Actinopteri > Sciaenidae > Nibea > Nibea coibor. The sequence continues at coordinate 625,582 of CM041721.1, read as the reverse complement.
TGAATTGAAACAAAATATTCACCATTATGATTATCATAATTCTGATTATTAACCTTGTGCACAGTGGAGATGCCGTCTCCTGGGGCCAAACTTCACATCAGCTTTCTCCAGCAGTGGAATAACACACACGAGCCCAGGCATTGTCTTTTGAGACACCGTGGCCTTTATCTGATCACACACTGTAGCCTACTCTGTACATTTATTCCTGACCTAACTCCTCCCACTAACCTGCAGCTCCTTCGTCCACACACACTCCCTCACTCGTCTGCTCTCTCTCACTCATCCAGTCACACATCATGCACAGCTGTATTCCCAAAGGGAATTATGCTATTCTCATAACACATTGATAATTGGGCCATTTTAGCACCCCCTCCGACACTCGGTGCATTATGCCAGCAACGGTTCTGCCAGCTGTAGCTGCTCCTCCACCATGTTCGAATCTAGGGAGCGTGTTCTTTTCTTTGAAGGCCTAATTTCATTTTCTGAAAACAGATGAATGATGTGCTTTACCAAAAAGCTCTGTTTTAGTCTCCTCTGTCCACAGGACATTCACTCTGAAGGAATTTGGCTTCCTCAGATAAAATTTGGCAAACTCTAATATGTTTTTTTATGTTTCTGTGTTGGTAGCTTGGTCTGCTCCTTCACTTCACCACTGCAAATGAAATCTATTCAACCAATCAGTGCCTTAAATAAGCTGCAACAGGTAAAGGCTAATGCCCTCCCATTTCTAAATAGTTATTAATAACTTGTCTGACATGTTTCTGATGAATCGAAAGAGAAGTTGAAGCGGGAATAATGTTGTTACAATATTGGCAAGATAATCTTAAAACCTATAGGAAGGCTCTCCGTAATGCCAGAACAGCCTATTACTCTTTATTAATAGAGGAAAACAAGAACAACCCCAGGTTTCTCTTCAGCACTGTAGCCAGGCTAACAGAACCACAGCTCTATTGACCCATCTACTCCTCTAGGTCTAACTAGTAATGACTTCATGAGCTTCTTTAATGATAAAATTAGGACTATTAGAGACAAAATACATCATGCCTTGCCTTCGACAGGCCCTGATCTGCATTCTGACACGGCAAGTTTGGAATCAGCTGCAAAACCTGATACATATTTAGACTGCTTTTCTCCCATTGACCTTCATCAAATAACTTCAATAATTTCTTCATCTAAGCCATCAACCTGTCTCCTAGACCCCATCCCAACCAGGCTGCTCAAGGATATTTTACCTCTAGTTAGCCCTTCTTTATTGGTTATGATCAATCTTTCCTTACTATAAGGATATGTACCACAGTCCTAGTAGCTGTAATTAAACCTCTTCTTAAAAAGCCCACTCTACATCCAGAGGTTTTACAATCTCCTAATGGCATCAGACAAAGGACTCATCTCTGTACTCGTCCTGTTAGATCTTAGTGCTGCATTTGACACCATAAACCATCAAATTCTTTTACAGAGACTGGAACATCAGATTGGCATCAAAGGAACTACCCTAAGCTGGTTTAAGTCGTATTTCTTAGATCGATCTCAGTTTGTTCACGTCAATGATGAATCCTCCATACATACCAAAGTCTGTCACGGAGTCCCACAAGGTTCTGTACTTGGACCACTTCTATTCAGTCTATATATGCTTCCTCTAGGGAACATTATTAGGAATCACTACATTAATTTTCATTGTTATGCTGACGACACCCAATTATATTTATCGATCAAGCCTGATGAAACCAATCAGTTAACTAAACTCCAAGCATGTCTTATAAAAAAGTTGGATGACCTACAATTTTCTGATGTTGAACTCAGATAAAACTGAAGTTCTTGTAATTGGACCCAAACACCTCAGAAACTCTCTTTCCAGAGACTTGGCTACCTTAGACGGGATCACCCTGGCCTCCAGCTCCACCGTAAAGAATGTTGGAGTTATTTTTGATCAGGATTTATCCTTTAATGTCCACATGTAACAAATTTCAAGGACTGCATTCTTCCGCTTACATAACATCGCAAAAATCAGGAACCCTCGAGAGATTAACAAAAGTATCTCTTCTTCTTCGTCTTACTCCTGGCCTGCAGGGGGCGACACACGCCGACGATGAGTCGACGCTGGCAGAAATAAAGGTGAGGAAGAAGCAGCTGGCTTGCTGCTTACAGGAAGTTTGGGTTGAGTCCACAGCCTGCTCTCTCTCTCTATGTTCAGTCATCAGTCCATCATTTCTCTGGTAAGTCCTCATCACAGCTGGAGTCTGCATGTTAGCGCTTCTGTTGAACTAGAGTATCCGGAGGGAGAAGACCGTGTTCCGTTAGCCTCAGCTAGCCTGGCGGTCATGTTTGATGCAGACTGTGTCTGTCACAGTGACAGCTTCATCTGTTCACGTGTTTTAATCCACTCTGTGTACCGAAATCAAACTATCTGCAGCGCTTCAAACACCGTGAGCGCAGCTGCTCGTGACGTCAGCAGTCAACTGATTCATGTACGTTAGTGTTAGCTAGCAGTCAGTCAGTCTGTGTGTGTGTGTGTGTGTGTGTGTGTGTGTGTGTGAGAGTGTGTGTGAGAGAGAGAGAGAGAGAGAGAGAGAGAGAGAGAGAGAGAGAGAGAGACACACACACACACACACACACACAGAGAGCTCTGAACTAAAGTTACATTTCAGTTTAGTACAGATGTGACCCGGTCCAGTGTCGGTGTCAGTGTGATTGAAATGTTCTCTGTTGTGCTGTCGTTGCTCTGTGTCGGTGGCACGGCACGGCACGGCACGGTCCAACGCATGAGCTGTTTAGCTCTAGCTTGAGATAAAGTTGTATCTGTGTGACACAGGGCTCTTGGCTGCAGGTCACAGTGTGTTTCGAGAAACCCTCAGTGCACGGTTCTGTGAGGACTGACTGTTCTGTGAGGATTCCTGCTTTCACGGAAACGTGTGCGTGGTTTGCGTGTCTCCCTTCCTCTCTCCACGTAGACGACGCTGAAGTTGGCTTCCGATTCGGCACTTCAGGGAACTTAAGGGGAAATGATGATTATTATTTCGGCCAACTTTCATGTCCGTACAGTAAACTCTCTAGCGCCACCAACATGTCAAAGCTCGAAGTGTATTCGGCTTCATAACTTTGGACCCGTTGGTCAAAATTTCACAAATGAGGTACCGTTGGAATCATTGCACCAAGCCGAGATTCCAGTGTTGACTGACACTCTCAAATATCCCAGTAAATTTGGTAAAGAACTGTGTAATACATGCGTAAAGATTTGGCGGCCATTTTGGATTTAGTCAAACACACGCTCATGATTGTGGGGAGGGCACACACTTTGTCTGATTTACATGAAACTTGATGGATATGGTCTTCAGACCATGGCTGGCTTATGGTTGAAGTTTCATGTCTGAACTCCAAACTCTTTTGCCGTAACAGCCAATTGAAGCCGCCAAACAGGAGGTGGGCCAATATCTCTGCGAGGCCTTGATGTGTCGCCACGAAACTTGGTGTATGGACTCATGACGCCTTCCTGAGCAGGCATAGGCTTCGCTGCTATGCTGCTATGCTGCTAGGCACCCCCATTGTTGCTTGCAGCTATATTTGTGCAGTGTGACTGTTTGTCCACTGATTGGCTGGTTTTTTGTGACACTTCTTTATTTGAAACATTTTAGGTAAGACATCACCTTTGCCTGACACCTACTATTGTAGGTCTAAGGACAGAGGGTGTCACTCCCTGTACAGACTGTACAGCCCTCTGAGGCTAAATGTGTTTGTGACTTTGGGCTATACAAATAAAATTTGATTGATTGATTATTGTATCTGTAAAACCTTTATTTGTGAAAATGGTAAAGGGGAGATTTCAATGTTTTTGTTTTATACCAAGACCTCATTAGACCAGGTCCAGATCAAAAACCACTGCACCTAGACGTCTCAAATCTGGATTTAATGTGATTTGTGAAACCTTTATTCTATTTGTGAAAATGCAATAAAGGCACATTTCAGCATTTTTTTCAGCATATAGGCCACATTAGCCCAAATAAGGACTGGATTGATGTAAAGACCCTGAAGATTCATAAAAACACAGTCTCAGATTTGTTTAAAATATCTAAAAAGTTTTCACATCTAGAAGTGTCTAAAAACAACCAATCAGTAGACAAACAGTCGCACTGCACAATAAGTTCATTTCCCCTTAACTTTCCCCTGAAGTGCTGAATCGGAGGCTGGTGAATCGGAAGCCAACTTCAGTGTCGTTCCACGTAGGCATGTGTGTTGACCTTTGAGTTCCTGTGTTTACATTCAGGGCAGGCCGCTGTGCAAAGCCTGGGCTGAAGCTGACTGACACATGTGCTCCAACTGTCAGAACATTCAGATGGACTTGAGCTAGACAGTCAGAATGAGAGTCTGATCACTGTGTCACATTTTAATATTTATAAAGTGACTGAACGTTTGGTGGTCATATTCACATTCTGCTGCTGAGGAGACAGAAAATATTCAAATTATTTGTATACAAGAGATGTGGTGGATTATGATCAGTGTAACAGCAGATAACCTGGATATTAAAAACCTTTGTGAAAGTTGTTTTTAGGGTTGGACTGACAAATACAAATCAGACTCGACATGTGAACACCAGTCGTCCCTGCATCTATTCAAAGCGGCTATGTCAGCTATCACCCTGCTGCACACAGAGACTGGGGGTACAGTCGAATAGTAAAAAAAATAGCTCTTAAGTCCTTTCCTAACCCCTTTTCCTTGACCCTGATGGAAAATGTCACAAGGTCAAGGAAAGATGTGAAGGAGAATTCATAAGGAGTTAGGAGAAGATGACTGCTCTTACACTTAAACTATATCATCACAGCGAATGTTATTGATGTGATCTCTGGTAAAACTACAAGGTCCAGAAGATGGACTACAAAATGCTCATCTAAGATACTTCTTCCTGTGAACTCTTATCATGTCGTTTCATGCAGGAAATATAAACATGGACAGCCCGGTGAAAAATATGATGTCATTATCAATCTCAGAATTCAAATAATAAATATTGTCCAGCTGTGACAGAAGTCAGGTGAAGTGTGTTACACTGGTATGGTCGCTCACCCTCCTGTCCACTCATATAGATAAAGACAAAGATATATGATTAATAATCAGCGGTAACTTCATGATGATCTGCAGGACTCTGGATGTCACAGTTACAAACAGTTTTTACTCAGTAAGTAAACTCAGTTCCAGTTTATTTTTTGATGTAGGGCGGCATTACCTCCTTTCCTTTGGTAAAAGATGGTCTCGTGTATCCTATGCTAAAGGAGATAAAGAAAAGAGCTTCAGTGCTTCCTTTATTAACAGTTAAAGAATTCAAACAGCTCTTATAATGGCAGACATGTTATTACTTCCAGGTCATTTCACTCAGTTAGGAACCTTCAGGAGCTAAGCTAACTATTAAACCGCACCCCCAGTCTAGCTGCAGCAGTGGTAACTCACTAGAGGGCACAAACACACCACCTTAGCAGTCAGAGGAAACTTTAAGCCAGTGCTTTCTGTTCTCCAAACAGACTGGACGATTAACTGCCTGTTGTAAACTGTAACCTGAACCTCCTGGATCCCCCTGTGGTGGATAAAACATAATCAAGTGTTGACGACGTACCATATAGGTGCCATATAGGCTGTTGCCCACTCTGTGCTTCATCATGGTTCATCTTGGAGCTTACTTGAAGCTGGAGAAAAATCCTCACAGGTTTCTTTATGTCTGCAAAATCGTCCACGTATGGAAAAGCTTTCAGACATATGCTGTGTTCTGACACTAGATGGTAGCTATTCCTCACATTTGGCTTGACTCCATGCTTTGTGTGTCTCTTGGAATAAACTCCTGTCTGCCTGGAGTGTTGTTTACATCGTCTAGTAAAAAGCTGAATGCAGTTTGTTTGTGGCAGTTTGTAATTATGTGGGATTGTAACTGTTGTTATGAGACTTAGATGAACTTCTTTCAGACTTATAAATATCTAACTCCAGGACAGAGAATCCAGAGGATTTCTGCAAGATCCAGTACGATTAGTTTGTCCCAGATAAACAGTGATATGATTTCTAATTGGAGAAGCAGGCTGCCCTCTAGCTGTTTTAAAATGAATTACAAAACATCAGCACTACAAAGCAGCTGTTTCTTTTACAGTGCTTGTAAAAAGTATTACGCTATCCTACAGTCATACTGTAATACTGTAAATACTCAGCAGAGCACCACATGATCCACTGTCTTTATCCTTAATATCAACTAGTGGGATTAAGATTAAGAGATCCACAGAGCAAGAAAGCCAGAAAGAAAGAACTTCTGATGATAGAACTGTGAAGACAGAACAGTGAATGTGACTCCATGCCGGTTAGATGATTCTACCACGAGCAGGTTTCATGTCTCTGCGAGTCAGTTTTCAAAGCATTCTAAAAACATGTCTGTCTGGAAGTTTCTCTCTCTTCAACTGCTGCTGACACATGCTTGTGTTGGTGTTTGTCTTGTGTAGGTCCAGAAAGTGGACGTTGCCATCACTTCCTCCTGGACTCCATCCTCTTGTTTCAACAGAGCATTAGCTACTTGAGTGTACATGCATGCATGTGTGTGTGAATGTGTGTGTAAGTTCACTCTAGGCCTATGTGAATTTGTTGCTTTAAGATTGTCTGTCTGTGTGTGTGTCTGTGTGTGTGTGTGTCACCATCACCCCCTCTCCTCTAGCCCAACATGTCCCTATATCCCTTGAAGCTCCAACTCCGTCGATTGATGTGTCTTCACCTCTGCCTGCTGCTGCTCATCACAGCACAAAGTAAACAGGACCCACTTTCAGCATCCGGTGCCAATTCCACTACCCAGCTCAAGACACAAGGTAACTGCTTCCCTCCATGTGAGTTTGAGCGAGAGATTCATTCCTGGAGGAGATATAGCTGTACTCCAGTATTTGTTCTGATTACATTACTTCTGAAAACTAGCGAGTCGACAACTTTGCTAACAGCCAAACATCAACCAGGTCAACAACACAAGACATAGCAGCAGCTAATATTACTGACTAGTCCAGCAGCAGTCAGCCCAAGAAACTCCTTTTTTCCTCTGTCATTGGCTGATGAGCCCGGTTACACTGCCCGTTGCTCCTCTTCCCAGTGGTCCAAAACGTTAGTGGTACAAACACTAACACTCCCCTGGGCTGGGCCTAACAAAGTGTGAGTTAAGAATCAGCTAACAGCAGCTACAGCTGTCAGCTGTTTACTTCACTGTCCATCATAAACTCTGTAAATCACAGAGAGTTGAGGCGGAGCAGCCGGAGGACATCAGAGGGAAAACCAGAAAACATTTTCTCCATAAAATATGATCCAGTTTCACCAGAATCAGTCAAATAGTTGGTGGTACAATAGTGTGTGACTTAGTGCTGTAAAGCATTCTTCTTGTGGGTGATCCTGAAGGTACCTGAAGCCCAAATTACAGTGTAAGAACAGACGCACAAATGGCACCATGCAACTGATTACTGTAGCATCAACAGGGTTTAACAGACATTAGTCTCTCAGAGAAGATTTGCATATTGAAGAGTTGTGACTTAGCCCAGGTCTTAATCATTTGACATCCCCACGACAACACTACACAAGTGTATCACACTCCCACTACACCACAGTAACTATGATATGAGTGATGGTGTTTTTTTTCCATCACTGAACATGAGACTGTTCTGTGTGGTAGCTGTGTTTACAGTTTCATTCACTTTCTGTGTGCTAAGACTCGTGCATGGAGCCTGTCCTGCATTTCTTGTGCATTTCATGTTGATTTCAGAGGTCACTCTGAGGCATACAAGTAGCCTACAAAGATGTTTTTGCCAGAATAATTTATCAAGCATTGTTTTGGCAGGAGTGTTTAGAACAAGCTGAGTATTTGGATGAAAAGTGGATTATGCTCAAGTGGTTTGAGAAGTTACGGTTTGTGGATCTTTTGATTTACAGTAAACACTGGACTAGCACACCACCAAACACCAATGGAATGTACTGTATTGTTAGTACATGAAATCAAGCTGACCACAGCTGTTTTACAGCTACTTTTAAATGAGAACAGTTATACCCCTTCTCCACCAGTTCACACAGGTCCCAGGCACCTTAATGACATGTCTGTGAAATCCTTTGGTCAAAATTCGTCACGGATCAAGCCCAGCAGCCCTCTCTGTCCCTGTCTGTAGTGCTCTGTGTTCAGGCTGTCTGTTTTTGTGTCTGTCCCTTTAAATGCAAATGAGCTGCTGCTCACTCCGCCCTCCTCTCCCGTCCTGCGTGCTGACGGTGCGTACGGGACTGACGTTGTCACGTTGCCTGGACAACGTTTACATGGGAAAAATATGGCTGCCGGAGAAAACGTCGGTTTGCAAAAGGATATATTTAAACTGGAGTCAGACTCTGTGCACGAAGAAGCAACAGAACAAGTCCAAAAGACGAAGAGAGAAAAGAATATTTCTGAATGTTAAGTTTATGTAATGGATGTTTATATGTTTGAACTCTGGCTAACGGGCTAGCGCTAGTCTAATGGTGCCACCCTGTAATGTGTTTATGTTCTGGCTATTGGAAAGCTACGTAGATAAATGTAATTAATTACAAGTAACATGCATAACATTACTCATCTATTCCCCTTGCACCAGTAACATACAAGCTCAGCCAGCATGTTTGCTCTACAACCGTGCAGGTGGGAAATTAATTTTTTACTTATTAGTAAGTCATTCTTTCGTCTGATCTTTATTAGCCACGTTACTTTATTACAGACATTTGGCAGAGCAGACTATGAGCCTTTATGTCTAAGGGGAACAGAGCAGTAAGTTATCTGTTGGATACAAATGAGTGGACTGGAGCTAGCTTTGCCAGAGCAGGCAGTGTCCCTCATAACGTGTATGTTGATCAAATCAAAATCAAATCAAATTTTATTTGTATAGCCCAAAGTCACAAAACACATTTTGCCTCAGAGGGCTTTACAATCTGTACAGGGAGTGACACCCTCTGTCCTTAGACCCTCAGTTCGAGTGAGGAAAAACTTGCCCACAAAAAACCCTTTTAACAGGGAAAGAAAAAATGTGGAAGAAACCTCAGGAAGAGCCACAGAGGAGGGATCCCTCTTCCAGGACGGACAGACGTGCAATGGATGTCACATGTACAGAACAATTAACACAAACATATTGTACAATTAAAATGAATTACAATAAATGGTAAGGTGATTGCAGTAGCAGTGGAACACAGATGCACAGCAGCAATAAGTCATTAACCAACAAAGCTGTAGTGGAGATGGTAGCAATAATGACTATATATGGCATGTAATGCTAAATATGGTGGACGTCAGCAGCAGACCACGGCGGCAGCCACGATCCATGAGAACCTGCTGGACGAGAAAGCACAAAAACTCCGGGGAAGAAGTTTAGTTAGTAAGGGGGGGGGCGGGGGGGTCCCCCGGTAGTCTAATCCTATGGCAGCATAACTAAGGGAAGGCAAAATACACTTTTAACATAGTGTAGACTGATTTGAATCAAATAACACTTACAGGAAGCTGGTTGCTTGATCAAAATAATACACAGTGGGGACAATACAGACCCACTAATCAGGGGATGTCTAGAAACACATACCTTTCTATGCCTTTCTTCATCCCTGCCCTATTGTTTCTATGATGACTTCAGGTCTTAATGCAAATCCCCCAGTCACTACTCTTTTTGTTCTATATTCTTTGATCACGGTTGATTTTCTGTATAAAAGTGCTGTACTTCATTTGCTCTGGGTCAACTCACTGGATCAGATACCCTGTGTGACCGTCAGTTCACCGGTGTGCTGGCATGCTGCTGAATAAACACACCACTACAGCAAACTTCTCAATTGGATTCGATGATTTCTTCGACAATGTTTACCAGATATTGAAGCATAGATAATAGACAGATTTTCAGAAGAAGAAAAGATGGACTTGTGTTATAAAAGCATGTCACTGTAGTTTAGACTAACCATTATGTACACTTTGTACATAAACTGCTAGCTGCTACAGATACTAGGCCTACAGGAGCTCTGTAAGCTAGTGTTGGGGATTTCTCAGCCATAGAATCAAGGGTGGTACTGCTGAGCTGTGTGGTGCGATGGATATGGAGTCTCCAGACAGTCAAGGAAGCTATGCAGGGTCAGATCGGTCCTTGATTGAACCTCGACACATAGCCCGCTACAACCTCTTGAGCACCTCATCCACGGATGGGGGTCCTTAGCACCACATCCACATATGGGCCAGAGTCTAGGAAAACCTTCTCAAAGATGAAGTCCAACATAACCTATAAGGCAATAAAGGAGAGAGAAAATTGGTATACTCTGTAAAATTATCCAACTTACACAAGTTAAGAGCCCTGTTTTATGTTATTTTTCACTTGTATAATAGATGTTTGCACATTCTTGGACTTATTGCCATTTTTAATGAAAGGTTGTAAAACTTACAGATAGTTGGTTCTATTTTCACTGTCTTAGCTGTTGTTGGGAACTTCAATCTGAATAGGGGTGTGGTGTGTGTGTAGAGTTTCCTCAGCGGTTATGTTGACACTCTTTCTTAATACAACAAAGTATGCCCAAATTGGACAGTTGATCAAATTAAATCCAAGAGGATGTCAAAGAACCCCAATCAGGACTAATGTTCTGTTTTGCTCTCCAGATAAAAATGTTGAAAATCCAGCAGTTGACCCAGTCAAGCCAGCAACCCCTCTTCCTTCTACCAACCAGACTGCTCAAGCTATATCCAACGGCAGTGGCCCCAACATGTCCACAACCAAGTACAAGCCAACTACAATTAAAACCACAACAACACCAATGTCTACTACTACATCTCCAATAACTACAGCATCTCCAACAACAACAACAACAACGACGACGGCGACGTCTCCAACAACAACAACAACAACGACGACGGCGACGTCTCCAACAACAACGACGACGGCGACGTCTCCAACAACAACGACGACGGCGACGTCTCCAACAACAACAACGACGGCGACGTCTCCAACGACAACAACAACGACAACGTCTCCAACGACAGCAGCATCTCTAACATCTACAGCAGCAACACACCCTTCAACAACTGTAAAGGCAACAGTGAAACTTACAGAATCAAACACAACTGTTGCTATAATTACAACCACAGGTATGAAGAAGTCACCTCAATTATCATCACCATCATCAGCTGCCATGCCACTGCCAAATGCCTCAGGTACTCACCAGGTACCCACCGCGCCTGCTACTATGACAGTAACCAGTAACATAACTGGCGGCACTCACAATGAGCTGGTTGCTTCAGGAACAAGGGCTTCAGTGGTAGAAGTAGCAGGAGCAGCTCTGACCAGACAGCTGGTGGACACAGCGTCTCTGCTGGCCGTCTTGCTCTTTGGCCTGCTCTTCTTCTTAGTCACGGTTGCCGTGTTCGTCACACAAGCCTACGAGAGCTACAGGAGAAAGGACTACACCCAGGTGGACTACCTGATCAACGGCATGTACACAGACTCTGGGGTGTGAGGGAGAAGCACAACTCGAGGAGATTGTTTTTGCACTCGGAGTCAGAGACTTAAGAAGAGAAGATTGACAGGATGGTATCACCAGGTGATCCAGTGCCTCTGTTAGATCAGGGAGAAGCAGGAATGAACTACACTGACTCTAAAGCTGTCACTCATCTGTTTCTATCCACTTAACACTTTCTTTCTGTCTTTCCTGCATCTTTCTTTGATGGTCTGAATGTGAAGAGTTTGTCCCATTTCATAAACAGTGGTTACAACTAATTCCAGCTCTATGAGTACATGTGTAACTCTCTAACTCCTACAATGGAATCGCCTGGTTCAGAGATCATAGAAAGCTGAACAGATGACAGGCTTTATTTTTTTATCATAGAAAATGGATTTTTCAACATATCATTAGGAAATGAATTCAGATTTGTTCTGCACACGACTAGTGAACATCAATTTGATTATTTTACATCTAATTTTGCCAAAATATTTTTTACATATCACCCATGTAACTCTCCTTACTGCAGTGATGTAAACATGTACTCCAGGGTGTGTCAGGACACTCTGAAATCACTGTTGCTCATGGTTATAGGAAACCACAGCTCAAGCAGAAGTAGCCAAATGTTCAGAGTTTGGAATACACACAAACATTTTTGTTTTACCTGTGCAGTCTGGGATTATTAGGAAGGAAGAAATGATTCAAAAAACAAAAGAATAAGGTGCTGTTTGTAATCCTTATACAACAGAAGTGTGCCATGATTAAAAATGAGACATAACCAGCATAGAGAGCTGGACATGAAACTTAAATCTGAACCAAGAAGCTATGTGGAAAAGTGTTTTCTCAGAAAGACTTTGGAATTTCACACAGGTCTCCTGCCAGCTCAGTACTGTGGAATCATCTCTCTGCACTTCCACAGATGTGGCCTGCTGTGTTGAAGCCTGATGCTTGTGCGTTAGGGCCAGAGTATATACAGTGTGGTGTCTGGTTTAGTTGGTAGGCCAGAAAAAGAGATCTGTATGTCATCTCGGTCGAGTCATCAAGTAGACATTCTTCAGCGTCAGTTTGTTAACGTCGGCTCCATGTTTTCTGCTCCATGTTCATCTGTTTGTTTGGATGGCATCCACTCTGTTTAGAGAAAATGATCAGGTCAGAGAGATGTATTAAAACAAAATGTCTCATTCATTTCACACTGAGAATGAATAAGACCCAACCAGGTTACATTAGTGACAGTCAGAAACCTGTTTTCACATGAGGCAGAGGAGCCGCAGATCTCGTACCAGCGGCAGCCGTGCATACACTCCGGCTTGCATGGACCGTTTCACTGACCGTTTCTGGAGAAAATGCTATATATTCCCAATAGTGAGGAATGACCGGGAAGCGCACTGTTGTCGTGACAACAGATTGACTTTAGATGAATTTTTGAATACCCACATGAAATATGACTGCTAGCCTTTCACGTTCCCCTCTTTCTTTGTGCAAAGCTAAGCTAGCCTCATGCTCGGCCTCTTCTCATGTGTGGTTAACAGTAAATAAGACTGTATGTTTTCCAAATGTTTGAAAGATTCCATTTCAAAGTCTTAGCATTTCTTGCTTCTTTCATTTCATTCCACTTCCTCTCAGACATTTCAGCTATTTTTACACCCTTGTCCTGCAGTGAATCATGGGAAGAGGGCCATACTAGATTGTTTACTTCAATATATTTTCTACTTTTGCTCATGAGGAATGTATTTTTGAATGCTCAGCTATTTGTACTACATTGATTGCATTTCATGTGTGTTTGTAGATGTTTCACTGATGAACATGAATCTTAAGCCAGTCACCATCCACCATGTTTGAGACACCTCGTTATTCCTGAAACACTGACTGAGTTCCAATTAAGAACTGCAGGTTTACATTTGAATGTAGTGTGGAGGCAATATTGTCTAAAAGTTTGAATTAGAGTTCAAAAAGTGATGATCACACAGTCTCACCTCATTGATATATGATATTAATGATTCTGGACAAATGTTCTCGTCACCTAACACTTTTTCTTTCTTCCTGCTGTCACATTGCTTGGTGTTTCACAAGAAATCAGTCTCCATGCCACACGTTGAATTGCAGTTGCCTTTTCTCTTTTCTTGACCAGTTTGTATTAACGCTCTTCTTCTGAGCTGCTCATGGTTGACAATTGCCAAAAAATCATTGAAGCACATTATTGTATGATGAAGCCAAGGAAAACATAAAGCCATTATCAATATGAATGACATGAACTGTACTTGTATGAGTGGACCCGAAATCTTTCACAGCAGAAGATATTTTCAAATCAAATCTTACTTTTGTGTAATTGTGTGTTTCATCTTTTTGTATCAGACCAGCCAAATTGCGTTTGTTTTATTAATATGAATATCTCTGAAGTTTGTCATATCATAACTCATTTGTTGTTTCTGGAACAGTGTTTGAAAAATGTTGGTTCAGAGAGAGGTCATGGGTGCAGAATCTCAGCCAGAATTTTCCCATTTAAATATGTGTTATCTATCGCATTACGTTGAGAACATGAAATCAGGAACAAGGTCTTGATCCAGATATATCAAGAAAACACTTTTTTTCTGCTCATGAAAATTTGATCTTGACCTCATTATGTTGAGAAAACTCTTTATCTGATATCTTTAAGAGAAGAAAAAAAATCAAAACTCTTGAACTATGAAAAACCATTAACTTATGATCTCAATAAGATTTGAAGCCATGAGCCCTCTCTGCTTAAATACGACTGTGATCATCGTAGTTTTTTTTTCTTTGTCAACTATGACAAGAAAACCATTTCAGTTACCTTGACATCAGAAGAGGCTCTGCAGCCACGATTAGTGCCCAGGCTTCTCCAGCCTTTGATGTCTGCAGTGATGACAGAACGTTGTTAGACTGTATCCAACTGTCCTGGATGATGTCACTGTGTCCATGACGTCAGACTTCTTGCTGTTATTTGGATCTTCTGATGTCACTAACTGTAGAGAGAGCTGTTCAAGGTCCTGGAAAGAACAGTGTCCACACATGACAGAAGATGGCAGCTGTGTGCCAACTCAACATTGTATGAATGCACTTTGAAAAGATTTTTACTTGCAGAGAATAAATAATAAGAAAGAATTAAATTGATTTGTTGGAGTTTGAGTGAATCAATGAGGAGACAACATTAATAGAATGTTCTGTTTAATTCAAAGCTGTGTGCTGTAGAGTTTTTCCATATAAAGAGGGTGTTCATTGATCAGAGCGGTTCCATTTGTGTGGACGGGTTCCTGGGAGATCCCTGCTGTTGAGAACATGAGTTCTCACAGCTCCACCTTGGCCTCTGGGACTGTGAAGGATGCAAAACAAGTTCGACTTGGCTTCTGTAGCAGGTAAAATACATTTTTATTGGTGTGGGTTTCCAAGCCATTCCTGTTAATTAGATGGCAAATGCATGCTAATAAAGTTCACACATATGTTGAATAGTGAAAGGTTTGGCCCAGAGAGGAGGAGCTTGGTTGTGGAATAATATATTTTTCCAGATTTAGCCCTGAAAAAATTTCACTGTCTAAAAATGCTCCATGTCAGATTCTTAAAGGGCCTGTGCACTTTTTTTGGAGTAGCACCATGCAGTGGTGCAGTGCTATGTATGCACAATGTCCACTACATGTATTGTTATTATCATTGTTGCTGCCATAACTCCATTACAGTGTATAGTTAGTTATTGTTTGCACAGTAGTAGCATAAGGAACAGATCTCTGTCTTTAACCCAACCAGTCATGGTGGATGACCAATGCTACCAATGAGACTGGGTCTGCTCGAGGCTTCTGCCTGTTCTTCCTCACCACAATCTCTAAGTGCTTGTTCACGGTGGAACTGTTGGTCTCTGTAAATAATATTATAAAGAGTACGGTCTAGACCTGCTCTGCATGGAAAGTGTCATGACATAATAGTGTGCAAACAACTGCCCACAGAGAATGTTTTGTCATTACTGAAGGTGTCACAGAGGATGTGACACATTGTCCAGCATGGACTGAAGCCTAGCCAGTTCTTATGCCACTCTACACATCCCTCATATTGCTCATGAAGACAATGTGCTCAGTGACAGTGTCACATTTTGTGAACCAACCAATCATAGCCTGGACATGGGGCTACCACATGATCTACAAATACAGTGAGTCATTGCGATGATCTGAGACCACAGTGGTTATAATTTGAAGCAACGTAGAAAATAGAAAACAGTGTAGATCTGATGCATCGGAGAAAAGCAGCAGTGGTTACGCGTGGGCTGGTGTGAGCTGTTTGCCCTCCTCTGTAACTTGTTTTACAAATCGTAGATGGGAAAATGAGTCAGACTGAATAACATATTTGAGCCAGAAGATTTCTTTTTTAATTTAATCTCTGGGAAGGAAATGCATTCTCTAACACGTTTGTTAGACCTCAAAGATACATACAACTAGTTTTGGTGAGTAACACTGAACGGAAACTTTCATTTGTTTACAAGAAAGCTCCACAAGGCACATTTAACACACGAGAATAATCATAATGCTTTGATGAGGCTGACCACACTGGTACACTGCATGTCACTTAGTTTATTCAGAAGGCAAATAGATGGTTGTATGTTCATGTAAAGAATGTGGTGGTTCATTCACTGCAGTGAGGTACTCCAGGTTCTGGGCCGGGCTGGACCACAGAGTTTTGTGTGCTCTGAGGTCATCAAAATTAGATTTGTATATAATGTTCTCTAAAAGTCTAAAAACTAGCTGGCTCCTTTGGCTATAGCTCGAGAGTAAGCTTAACTTTGGTTTTACTGTAGGTTCATTTATGGCAATGTTTGTACAGAGAAGCTGGTGCTGATGCTAGCATTAAACTGTGAGATGACATAAGACAAAACATCCCACCTCTCCACTGTCAGTAACTATTAGTTTATGAATGGACAGAATAAAAGTTATTGGCTCCAAGCATCACCTTGCATGGCTGTACAAAGCTCATCTCTTCATATTATACTGAGGCTTAAAGTTATGCATATTAACAGCATGGCTGCGTTGATTGACAAAGTGGGTGCCATCACAGGTAGCTTGGTTGAACAACCAGACTTCATTCAGCCTACCTCAGCTCCACCCACACTCCACCTCTTTGCCCAGTGTAGCTCCTCTCGGTAGTAAAGCATGAGACCCGAGATCATTTTATAAAACAGGGTTTATTCAGTCATCGAGCGACCAGACCGACCCGTGAGAACTGAAGCAAAGGAAAGCAAACAAACAATCACGTAAATGAATATGCTGAAGCAGAGCTTGTAGCTGAATGTAATTACACAATACGCTAATAAACCACACCTCGTAGGCTGCACACTACCAAAGGGGCTGAATCTTGTCCTTTCTTCTTTCTTTGTCTTCTTTGTTTACATTTAACATTGTAAAACCTTATATTAACTTTACTTTGACCTGTGTGGAGACGACTTGCCATAAAGTTTCTCCCTTGCCATGCTTTTTCAGGCGGTGTATCATTTAAAAGGTACCATGTAGAAACAAAAAACAAACAATGAGCCTGCTTCACTGAAAAGATAGGTAGGAACCAAAAATAAATAATGTATTAACTGACGTGGGCAGTTACAATCCCACCAAATCACTAGTGATTTCTGAACGACTTATGGGAGACATATACTGTATGAACGTCACCTTAAATATTAACGTGTAACAAATCAATAACAAATCGATAAGGCCAGCTAATACACTGAGTGATAATGGTTCACTGTGGTCTTTAGTCTGCTTCCAACAGTATGACCGTATTCTGAATGGGCCTCTCCAGGTAGACTGGTTTGGAGATGCGTCTTCCCATTTTATCCAGCGTTGAATCACTGAGTAACAACTTGAGTGTTCTCACTCTTCCATCCTTCCCAGAATGAACTTGTACGACCTTTGCCAACTTCCACTTGTTCCGGGGTATTCCATCCTCCTTCATTAGAACAATGCCATTGACCTGTGCATTTCGGCGCTCCTTTGTCCACTTTTGTCTGTTTTGAAGATTTAGGAGATACTCCTTCTTCCAACGTGACCAGAAGTTGTTGGCCAGGAGCTGAACCTTACGCCATCTCTTCCGGAGGTAAAGGTCTTCTCTGACAAACTTCCCCGGGAGGCGATATGATTGTGGACTTCATGGTCAGAATGTGGTTTGGTGTCAGTGGCTCTGGACTGGCTGAATCATTCAGGTTGTCCGTAGTCAGCGGTCTGCTATTCACTACTGCCATGACCTCATACAAGAATGTTCGTAGAGAGGTCAAGCTGTTTGGCAGACTGTTCTAGGATAGACATCAAAACACTTCTGATGGTGCGGATCTGTCTTTCCCAGACTCCTCCCATGTGGCTTGAGCTTGGGGTGTTAAAGATAAACTCACATCCTCTTTCCTTGAGTTGCTCTTGATCCATCTCTCTTAATGCTTCTGCAAACTCTCGCCTTGCACCCACAAAGTTTGTCCCCTGATCGCATCTTATCTGCCGTACTGCTCCACGAATGGCAATGAATGAACGCAGGGCATTAATGAATGCATCAGAGGTCAAGTCATCAAGCATTTCAATGTGAATTGCTCTGGAGCACATACAGGTGAGTAAAAGTCCGTACTTCTTTAACTCTTTCCTTCCTTCCTTGATGTAAAATGGACCGAAACAATCCAAACCACAGAAAGTGAATGGCGGTGTAGCTTCAGTTCGGTCTACAGGAAGGTCTGCCATCCTTTGTTGTTCCAAACCTCTTCTGTATTTCCTGCACTTAGTGCACTTGTAAATGTGTGATGAGACCAGGTTGCTGCATCCGAGGATCCATATGCCATTGGCACGGAGCTCATTTGTGGTCATTCCCCGGCCTTGATGGTGTACTCTTTCGTGATAGTGCTTGACCAGTAATGATGAGATGTGACTGTCTCTTGGAAGAACCGCTGGATGTTTTACATGTTCATGTAAGGCAGCGTAAGTCAAGCGGCCTCCAACTCTAATGATACCTTGGTCATCCAGGAATGGATTTAATTTATGCAGCTTGGACTTTGGTTGTGTCTCCTTGTGATGCTGAAGACACTGGATTTCTTGAGACAGGTTTGCTTCTTGAACCATTTTTATTATGGTTATCTGTGCTTCTCTCCTTTCCTCTAAACTGGTGGCTTCACAGGACCGTGGCTTTAAGCCTTTGACTTCTCTAACAATCTGGCAATGGCTTTCACCAATCTTGACCAATCAGAGAACTTGTGTAGGCGATCCAACAGTGACTTCACCTCCTTTGCCTGTGTGTCATGAACTTGGACCTTTTTGAGCTCTGGGTCACTATTTGGGACTTCTCCCACCTTGACATCTTCAGTTGGTAACTCTTTCTGCCAAAGCAGGTCTGGGCCTGTGAACCAGTTAGATGTTGACAGCTGGTCAGCTGAGAGGCCTCTAGAGGCATGATCTGCTGGGTTTTCCTCCGAAGTCACGTACCTCCACTGTGCAGACTCTGTACTTTGTTTGATACGTTCCACGCGATTAGCTACAAACACATGGAATCTTCTGGCTTCGTTACCGATGTAGCCCAGAACAATCTTTGAATCTGTCCAGAAGACTTCATGCATGCATTCCACTTCAAGTTCTCCTTTGAGCATGTCACTGACTCTGACTGCTACTACTGCCGCTGACAGCTCTAGTCTCGGTATGGTGGTCACCTTAGTAGGAGCAACTCTTGATCTCCCCATGACTAGAGTACAGTGCACTTCTCCTGATGTACTGATTGCTCTGAGATACGAACACTCTCCATATCCCGATGCACTGGCGTCAGAGAAATGATGCAACTCATAGTGCAGAACCTTGAAGCTTGGTGGAATGTAGCACCTCTGGATCTTCACCCCAACCAGGTTTTTAAGGTCTAGGAGCCATGATTCCCACAGAGGTCGCAGGTCGTCAGGTAAGATGTCATCCCAACTTAGCTTGTCGCGACACATCTGCTGGACAATCCTTTTCCCAACCAGAATGAATGGTGCCACAAATCCGAGTGGGTCAAATATTGAAGCAACCGTGGACAAGACTCCTCTTCGGGTGAGTGGGTTCTCTTTGACGACTACTCGGAACTGGAACTCATCTGAGGTCACGCACCACTGAACGCCAAGCGCTCTTTCCATATGATATTCACCCAACGCCATGTTCAGATCCTTGGCAGCCTCAACACACTCCTCCATAGGAATTGTGGCCATGACTTCCTCACTGTTTGAGATAAACTTATGCAGCCGGAGTTTGCCTGTGCTGCAGAGTTCTCTTGATTCCTTCACTAGTTGGATGGCTTGGCTTTGAGATGCAACACTTGCTAGCCCGTCATCAACGTAAAAATTCCTTCTGATGAACTGGATGGTGTCTTCACTGAATCTTCCCCGTCCTTCATCAGCAAGATGTCTTAGTCCAAAGTTGGCGCAGCCTGGGGAAGAAGCCGCACCAAACAGGTGAACCTTCATTCGGTAGATAGATGGTCGAGCTTCCAGATTTCCATCCTCCCACCAAAGGAAACGTAGGAAATCTCTGTCTTCTGCCTTGACATAGAACTGGTGAAACATGCGCTCAATGTCACACATTATCGCCACAGGACCTCTGCGAAAACGACAAAGGACTCCGACCAAGTTGTTTGTCAACTCAGGACCGGTTAATAGGTGGTCGTTCAAAGAAGTCTCCTGAAACCTTGCCGAACAGTCAAAGACAACACGGATCTTTCCGGGCTTCTGTGGATGATACACCCCGTGATGAGGAATGTACCACGCAGGAGTCTTGTTCATATCTTCTTCAGGAACCCTTTCGGCATCTCCGCGAACTATGATGTCATCCATGAAGGTTTTGTAGTCCTTGTAGTACTGTTCGTTTCTTTTCAGCTTCCTTTCTAGGCATTTGAGACGATGGACAGCGCATACCTTGTTGTTAGGTAAGTTAGGTCTCTCCTTCTTGAAAGGTAACGGCATCTCGTAGTGACCGTCATCATTGAGCCTGATGCTCCCTTGTATCTGTGACAGGAATCTGAGGTCTTCTTGGGAGATGCTTGTGTCACCTGAAGTTCTTTCCACAAAGTCGGACTCCAGGACCTTAATGACATCTACAGGTGAGATTACCTCCTTGATCAGCGTTCTACAGACATAATGCACTTCACTTGTGACATCTGAAGCCAACTGACAACCTGGAATGACTTGTTTCACGACAACTTGGTGACTTACTCCTATTGCATCTCCATAATCAAGATGGGGGTTGCCATAGCCTACTATGCTCCAGCCCAAGTCTGTCTTCAGTCCGAATGGCTGATTTCCTTCACCGGGCACCACCTGTCTTGGAACGAGAGCTTGAGGACAGTTATAGCCAATTAACAAGCCAACGTCACAACTTTGTTGAGGAGCTATCTCAGCTGCGATGTGTTCAAGATGAGGCCAAACTTTAGCCGTCTCTGGTGTAGGAATATGTTCTCTGTTTGCAGGTATAAAGTCTCTTGTATACGTCACTGGCAGAGGTATCACCTTGTCTGAGTAGAATCCTCTTACTTGCAGACCAGTAACTCTTTGGCATGGCACAATGGTGTTCCTTGAAGCCATGGTGGACAGCTTTAACTGAACTGGTTCATTTTTTGCGTGCAGAGTCTTTGCAGTTTCTTCAAGGAGAAAGGTTGTGTCACTCTGTGTATCTAGGAGTGCGTACACCAGAACTTCACATTCAGGCTCACTTGTGGCTGACACCCACACTGGGATGACAGTGGATGTATGAGTGTCTTTAATGTTCTGTATGACTCTGTTTGATGTTGCCTCAAATGCGGGTCTCATTGCCTTGTCTTGTCGCCGTTCAATGCTTCTGTCCTTTAGCTTGTCATAGTCACCTGCCCCATTAGCCTTTGTTAGCATCTTTGTTTCTTTAGCGCGATTATCATGGAGGCAAGTTGGATGTTTCTTCTCACATATATTGCAGGTCTGTCTCCTTTCACATTCTTTAGAGCGATGACCGGATTGCAGACAGCCGAAACATAACTTGTTTTCCTGGACAAACTTAACTCGTGCGGAGACGGTTTCATCCATGAACTTGTAACACTTGAGTAAATTGTGACCTGCCTTCTCACAGAATACACAACTCATAACAGCAGTCCTTTCACCTGCATTTGTTGCAAGCACCTTTGCTCCTGGACCTCTGTTCCTTGAGACCTTGATCTTCTCACTCTCACTTGGCTTTAGAGCATGAAGAGACGTTATTGGGTTGCAAGCGATTCTGGCTTCACGTGTGATGAATTCAACAAAGCTGCTGAAGCTTGGGAACTCGTGACTTTGCTCTTCCACTTCCATGACCTTCCTATTCCATCTAGAGGTCAGCCAATCTGGAAGTTTAGCGAGTAACTTCTGATTCTCATTACAGTCATTGAGTACTTCAAGACCCTTGATTTGAGACATGGCTGTCTCACAGCTGCGGAGAAAGTCAGCAAGTTCTTGAAGTTCCACACTGCTCTTGGAGTTTAACTTGGGCCATGAATCAAGCTTGTCCCTAAAAGCCTTGGCGATGAGGAATGGACTGCCATATCGCTCTTCGAGGATGGTCCATGCTGCACGATAGGCTGACTCTGTGCCTAGCAGGAAGTAGTTCTCTATGGCTTTCTTGGCTGCACCACTCACATACTTTCGCAGGTAATATATCTTTTCTTCACCCGGTATGTTCTTCCTGTCAATTAGTGTCTGAAATGACACCTTCCAATCATTAAACCTGAGTGGATCACCACAGAAAGTTGTTGGTTCAGGTATAGGCAGACGACTTGCACTGATGGACTCTGCAAACACTCTCACAAGAGCTGCTGTGCTATCTTCTCTTCCCAGCAGTGGCATGGCTTGTGGTGGAGGCTGCCGTTGAGACAAGTTACTCTCACCTTTAATTTCTTCTTTCAGTTTCAGAGACACATGTTGATGGAGCAGCTGATCAATATCATCATCTGAGCATTCATTTTGCTCATACACTTGCTGTCGTGCCTTGGCAGCCTTTAACTTCTTTACTGTCTCCATTCGTTCTACTTCTCTTCGTTTGGCCTCTAGCACTCTTTGCATCTCTGCATTTTCAGCCTCAAGTCGTTCAAGCTCTTTGATATGATGTTCTTTCTCTAACAGTACCTGCAACTCAGCTTCATTGGCGGCAACTTCAGCAGCAGCTTCTTGTCTGTGAGCAGAATACTGGCTTGAACGTCTGGATGTAACTCTTGAGTTGCTTCGAGAATGAACCGAAGACCTGGCAAACTTGGATTTGGCATGGTGAGAAATACTTGTTCTATCTGATGCTGCAGACTTAAACAAAGATTCTCTATCTCTCTCTTTCTTGACTTGTTTTTCAATCTCTTGATCATCAGCTTCATCAGCTTCTGTGGTTAGATGGCCTTTAGCAGCTTTAATTATTGTCCTTGTTACTGCTTCACAGGTGTCGATTCTGCGACGTGTGTCCTGATCTGGAATGTCAATGCATCTCAACTCTTCATACACATCATTCAGTGCCCTTGCAGCATCGTTTACCTTAATGATGTGTTCATGCAGCAGGCTGTGTGGGCACGCTCCACTTAGCACTCCTTTAGCATCCTTGATGATTGTCTTCCACTTATTGTAGCTCTTAATAAAACGGTGTTCGACCCTTCTGACTTGCTCCTTGTGCAATTCTTGGCCCTTTTCCGTTAACTTACGAGCTCTTCTTTGTGGCTCTGATGAAGAATTGTGGTAAGCAGCTTCGATGCCTTCCGATGCTTGTGGTTGCATATCTGTATCATGCTGCTGTATGTCTTCACCACCACCATTTTTGTCACTCTCAGAAAAGGATTCAATGTCTGACATTTTACCTTGCTTAAATCAGTTAGATTAAATGATAAACTCTTAGCCTTGTAGTTACCTTATTGATTGGCCAAATAACCTTAGCGTAGCTGAATCAACACTCAGTTTTAACATAGAACAATAATTGCATTGTTCTGTTAAATAATTTGGCTTATCCACTTATAGTCTTATTACCATCAATGATAACTAAACAAAAAAGGCATTAACTCTAACACGGGTAAGTTAGAAATGCAATAAATCCTTGCAATGCACCTTTAAATTACTGTGGCGCTGTTATATCTTAATATTAACACTACTTGTTTTGACAAAAGTTTTACAGTGTAACTGTCGATATACACAATCTCTATCAGCGCGATTTGTATCAATGAATGTCAACGGACTTCAACAATGAAAGGTAAGTAAACAACAACTTGAAATGTTTTAGTCTCTTATGCAAGGCACTCAAAGTCTCTTATTTACACAAATTTCACATTAGCAGCACCGTAACCCTCCCGTAGACGCTTCCTTGGCTGCTGTGTGGACGGCAATAAACGATGCACCCGCGACGTGGAAAGGCCTCATCCCGACCGTGGATCACCGTGCTCTAGCGACGTTTCCTCGGCTACTCACGCGAAGCAGTCGAGTTCTCACTGTAGCTCCTCTCGGTAGTAAAGCATGAGACCCGAGATCATTTTATAAAACAGGGTTTATTCAGTCATCGAGCGACCAGACCGACCCGTGAGAACTGAAGCAAAGGAAAGCAAACAAACAATCACGTAAATGAATATGCTGAAGCAGAGCTTGTAGCTGAATGTAATTACACAATACGCTAATAAACCACACCTCGTAGGCTGCACACTACCAAAGGGGCTGAATCTTGTCCTTTCTTCTTTCTTTGTCTTCTTTGTTTACATTTAACATTGTAAAACCTTATATTAACTTTACTTTGACCTGTGTGGAGACGACT
Source organism: Nibea coibor (assembly GCA_023373845.1). NCBI lineage: Eukaryota > Metazoa > Chordata > Actinopteri > Sciaenidae > Nibea > Nibea coibor. The sequence goes on along the minus strand of CM041721.1, from coordinate 601,379 downwards.
TGCCATAAAGTTTCTCCCTTGCCATGCTTTTTCAGGCGGTGTATCATTTAAAAGGTACCATGTAGAAACAAAAAACAAACAATGAGCCCGCTTCACTGAAAAGATAGGTAGGAACCAAAAAATAAATAATGTATTAACTGACGTGGGCAGTTACACCCAGTTTTGGATTAGCCACGAGCCAGAAGATGGTGTGCTACACCTCAGCTACACCGAGCATCACAGACTTCATCCATGTTTTGTAGTGTTTATGGTTCACACAGTATTTGATTAAAATCCAGGACAAAGATATGGGCTGATTTATCACTTATCACACACTTTCACTCACTACAGTTGCACAGGAAGCACTATGCTATTGCTATATACTATTGCTGTGTTACAGTGCATGGCTGCTACACTACACTTCTGTGTGCATGTGTTTTCCAGAACATCCGCAAGTCAGTCAGCCTACATAACTCCGCTACCACAACCGATACAAAGACCAAACAGCAGCACATCACTCAGAGCGAACAGCACTCCAAACATGGCAGCCGCACACAGACACACACAGTAAACATATTTCTCAGCCACCCTGTGCACTCATTCAGCCTGTGTACCCTCAATGCACTCCATTGTTTTATTTCCAATCTCGAACTGTTGTGCCTGTAATGACAGGAAGCCTGAGGCATCATACTGTCCACCTGGAGAGCACACACTCTGCCGAAGACACACGTAAGGCAACTCTAAATAATAATGATGTCATCACATTACTGCCATAATAAGTATTATTATACATTATGTGTTCTATTCTTATTACACTATTTTTCATTTTACATTATAGAAGCTTATATATATCTGTTTCACTATGATTCCACCTTTATGTGACAATTCAATAAAATCGATTGCTTATAGATCAGAACAGTACAAACGTTGTATCCCAGAATCTTATTGGCCATATTTAATGATTAATAATACACTGTCACATCCAGTGCTAATGTTCAGTGCCAGCACCATGTGTGGCCTTCATGCAATGAGGTCTAAAGTGAGGGTGGACAGGGTGAGTGGTGGGAGACCAGATTTTGGGTTCTGTTGCAAACCTGCAATTAACCATGAGCACGCTGACTACAGGGCAGTCAGTGCAGTGAGACCAGTCTACCACCTCCCCAAGGAGCACCATTATGATAGATGTGATCACTGTTACAGCTCCTGCAGGAGGCAGGTTCAGTCCTGATGACATGAATGTGAACACGCAGACATGTGAAACAAACTATGACAGATAATGCAAATTACATTCCAGTGATGTCATAGGTTATTTCATTATTTATTATATTGTTGTATTTTTATAATGTAATATGTTTCTTTAAAATCTATTGGATTCATTAAATGATTTCTGCATGTACCAC